>BPTQ01000002.1:86703265-86892197 GCA_019973895.1 Chrysanthemum seticuspe | reverse complement strand
AAAAAAAAAAAAAAAAAAAAAATACGGGCTACCATCCTACATCTATCCTTTAAATTTATGTTTGTTTATTTCAGTTACCTAGAGTTTTAGAGTGTCGAGTCTTGGCATAGCAACGCCATTATTCATATGCATTTAACATAGAGATTTTTGACTTACCACCACTAAATAGCCTATCCCACCAAACCTTTGTTTCCCTACCGTAAGCCTAACATTACAACCCTTTAAAAGACCTCTTTGATAGTCTCTCCTAGGTGCTTACGCCAAAGCGATGAGGTTTGATCTATTCTCAAGCCTATGGTAATCTATGTACTAGGACCGGTTAATGAGTGTTTATCTTCCATTTCCTATTTGTTATATTTCATATATACACCCGAGAGAGATGTGAGTATCCAAACACCCCATGTGAGGTGCTAGTATGTAATTTCCGTGCTTGTTATTACTTTTGCGGGGTCTTATATGTGTTGTGGACCGTTTTGAATTAATGCTTCATGACCCCTAACTTATAAATTAATTGGTTAAAAGCACATTTGCTTGAGGACAAGCAAATAACAAGTGTAGGGATATTTGATAAGGTTTTAAAAGGTACCATTTTGAGGGGTCGTTTTAGTCCTTATTTGATCACTTTTGTATCCATTATTGCTTAATATCGTTCCTTTTCACTTTTTAGGTCTCTTGAAGGCAAAATGTTGGAATGACACTTATTTGGACTAAAAGGCGCGAATATATGAAGAAAATGGCTAAAGTCAAAATCGAGACACTCACAGCTGCTGAAATTAGAAGGTGACGGCGTCAGGTGCTAATGGCGACGCCGTCCCAAAATTGTTGTGACGGTCCAGAACCCAAAACTCGTATTTTCAAGCAACGACGTCCAGTTGTAAAAGAGTAGGCCGTCGCTACTCAGACGGCCTAGATGCAATCCAGACGACGTCAGAAGCTGAAGAGGACGGCGTCACGGACATAAGGTGACGACGTCGCAAGGTTAACGTGGCCAAGACGAAACCCTAATGACGGCGACACGACGGCGTCACGAAACATAAGGTGACGCCGTCGCATATGTAATCTTATATATAGAATCCGAATTTTTCAGTCTTTTGTAGAGAGTCTTTTGGAGTGAAAACCTAAAACCGAACCTAAGGTGTCTTGTATAGTATTTTAGGGTTTTAAACCCTATCTTACATCAAGATAAGTCTTTACTTCATTAATTCAATTATGTCTTTGATTATTTGTGTGTATGCTTGCATGTTCTCCATGTCCGGCTAATTTATTTGTGTGTTTGCTTAGGAAGTATGAAACTTAATTATTGAATATTGATTGGTTGTTTCTTATCTTAGTTGATTAATGATCTAGTAATGCGATAGGTCATTCGTTGTGTACTTAATGCTTGATTCATCTTTGTGAACCTTAGAATATAATTACCTGAGTAGTTGTAGGCTAAACCATCCAAAGAGCGCCTTAGAGTAGGAGTTTATCATCCCTAGTGGGTTTGTAGATGAGACCCTTTGGTAAGTTCAAAGAGTTAAGGTGAAACGCATACCCTACAACTTTAGACACACAACGCAACTAAGAATAAGACGTGACAACTCAACCATCAATAGGAGATAATTAAGGAGTAGTACAACCTAAGTAAACACATCTTTAAACTATCATACGAGCACACATTAATTAGACATAGACTCCCACAACCTTAGTTTAGATAATTAGATAATTGTAGAGTAATCGGTAGAAATACCAACCCCCCAAATCCAATACCCGAGATTCGTACCTTTCCATTTCATAAAACATAAAAAGATAAAAAATAATCTTCCTCAACCTTAACCTTAGCGTAGTAACTCATTACTAGCATTCCTATTCCCCTAGAGAACGATATCAATACCCGTGGCTTACCCTAATTACTACACTACAACGATTAGGTTCACTGCCTAGGGTGTTATAAAACTTGCTCGAAGAAAAGGAAGTTTCCTTGACCCCGAACGACGCGTGTAGCGTTATCAAAAAACCAAAAATTTACTTTAAGCCTTGGGCATTTTGCTCACATCCTTCGAATTCCAAACCATGGACAATGTGCCTTCACCGAATATTGGTCTCTTGATTCTCTCTTCAAATTTCGTGAAGAAAATAGTCCATATTCCTCACACATACCCTCCCCAGAAGATTTACATCGCATTATATGCAAACCTCGACCATATTACTCCGATCCAAACATTATCTTCACACGGGACATCCGAGAAGAGTACAAGCCTCTTGCACTCATCTTGCGTGAGAATGTTTGGAGTCTTAGGGGAAATCGAGAAATTCTTCCCGCTTGTTGTGCTCACATGTTGTACTGTTTGCTAACACAACAACCATACAATCTCGCCTACTTCTTCGTAAGGCGAATTGCCAATCTTCAAAGCTCCAAGAACAAACTCGTTCCATATGGAATGTTCTTGACGCGCCTCTATCACAATGTCATGCACTTTCATCCTCAATTTCAAAGTCCGTTGTACGTACTTGTGAACAAGATGATGGAACCGCTAAACATTTCCCTCATGAAGAAGTTCTTCATTCCTATATCTGTCAACACTCATCAACCATTTGATGATCCATCTAGTGAAAACACTTAAGGAACTTAGTAGTCTTTCAAATAGGTTCAATCCTTCTGTACTCATGCTTTATCAATGTAATCCAATTCCCCTCATGAAATAAAACATATTACATTTGATATCTTGGTGTTAGAACCTTTTTAATCTATCCTTGAGATATAATGCTTGTCAAGATCATTGCATACCTTTAGTAAAGGTTCTGCTGAGCAGATGGGCGGATCCCAAAGTTTGTGCTAGACGGATCCCTACACTTAGGGAACCGTGGGATCCGGCCAACAGAGAAGGCAATTGCAAGCATTATATTTCAAACATATCCTTAGAACATCTCACACTAAGCTAAACATAGTGTCTTAAGGCAAATTAAGTTCTTATCAAGATAGGTTGATCCTTACTATTCACACACAACTCGCCTAGATCACACTCTAAGACGCTTGTAGATCTACCATTTCATTTTTAACCCATTAATCTTCCACTCTCAAACTCACACTTCATTTTCTACTTGATCCTTCACATCTAGCCTTAGAAATCTTTCGATTATGGCATAATTGCTCATTAATCATCCTCATCTCAAAATTGATCAAAGTTTATCAAAATCTAGTTTTCCTATCTCAAAGCTTCTAGGATATCTTCCAAAACACTATCCTAAGACACAACCTGATCTCTAGGATCATTTAGTTTCAATTTATACTCTAAATCTTTAGTGTCATCCTTGCTCATCCATTGGTACTCTTGGAAGTTCCAAATCCTTCCATAAAAGACAATCATTACCTACACCACTCATTGTCTTCAAGCACTTAAGCACCCCTTCATTCAAAACACTTAGGAGGACTGAAACACTCAAGATGTTATAGGTCTTAGGTCTTAGAAACATCATTTCCACTCTTCCATAGCTACTGATAGCCGGATCCCTAGGATTAGCCTAGGCGGATCCCTCTGTGGAGGGAACCGTGGGATCCGGATGACAGTTTAGGTCAAATCTTGCTAAAACAATCATTTCAACTCATCTTCCTAACTCAAACACTCCATCTCATCTTAAATGAGTTCCTAGATCAGTGCAAACCCTGAAGTTGACTCTTGTGCATGTTAATCATCACATTCCAATGAATCCTAGTGGCTTAAGGCTTAAATGCACTTGCCAAATCTCTTGGTTTATAAACCACTTTCTTAGGACATCCATAGTTATCACTCTCATCCCAACTTTCAGCTCTTGCAAACTTCTTGAAATCATCTCATCATGAGGAAAACCCCAAGTAGTAACTTATCCACCAAAGAACCACCCATGAAAAAGGCTCGTGTTATACACGAAATCTCTTCAACCGAATCATCTCCGATCAAGCCAACAAATGATAGGATCTTTCCTCATCCAATCAAACCAATTCCGAAAAGGATAGTACCCACAAAATTACCAATGCCAAACACCACCATACCTCCTAGGCCAAACAATATCATCTCCACTAAACCATCACCATTGGTTCCTAGAGCTATTTCATTTACATCTCCACAATCATCACCACACCTCTACAATTTAGAGGACTTGCCACCTAGGCCGTCTCATCGTCTTCCGCCGACAACATTCTCCTCATTAGGAGGAATAATGGTTCAAAATCAAGGTGTTGAGTCAACACTTGCTCTGGCTTCCTTTTCGCCGTTTCCATCATATAATCCCATTTGGATTATGAGAAATCATCAAAGTCAACCACCCAACCATATGGAAGTTGACACTTCTTACCACGACCATCATCCTTGGTCGAGCCATTCTCAAATGCGCCTCCACCAATCCCTCCATGGTTTGAAGCTCCACAAGCCGCTTCACTTGATCCTTTGGATCAAGCCATTTCATTTCATCCACCACCACTGCCTAGCCATGACAAAGATTGCTATCATTGTCAACATGTTGAAAGTTTGATACATGAAGTACGAGAAGACCAACGTTTCATGTTCTATCATATCCTCGAACGTTTCGACGAGATCAAACCTAAACAAAACTTGAGCTAGAAGATTTTAGTGGTGTCCTAGAATCAAGCGTTAGTTGGTTTAGAAATTCCTAATCATGTATTTTCTTATTTTCATAGTTTTTAGAGTCATGTATATCATAACTCTAGTTTTATTAAATGGAATTACATGCTACTTGTTATTTTTTTAAGCATATGATTACCTTGTATTCATATCTTATTTTTGTGATAACATTACTTGTTATATCACCTTTACTGAAATTTATCAGCTAATACGGATCCTTTAGAATTGCCTAGATGGATCCCTACTAGGAGGGAACCGCGGGATCCGTGAGACAGAAAGCTTTCTTTCTACTAACTTGGACCACATTTGCAGGAAATTGTGAATTATACTTGCTTTCTAACCTTTGTTTTGTAGTTATTCAATTTACACATGAAGACTTTGACATCCCAAAGCTAGGGGAGCTTTATGTCAAAGCAATACATTGCAAATTACTTGCAATACTAGGTTTACATTTCGTGACATCCCCTTGCATAATTGCAATCATCAAGGGGGAGCACATTCGTCTCTTAGACGAAATCCTTTGCAAACTTATTTGCAAACAAACTAGATTAGTATTACTTACTTGACGCCCTTACATAGGGATGGACTCATTTAGGGGGAGTAAAGACGAGATCCTTTCCCGTTACTTGCTCTCTATCTCTTTTTATTTTATATTTTCTTTCACGTGTTTTTCTTAAAAACGATGTGTTTCTTTCCTTCAAACACTTTTTGTTTCTACAAAAAGGGGGAGAAGAAAGTAAAAACTACAAATTCAAACTTTTACGAATTTTAGCTTTTCCTTAAAATAATTTTATGTTTTGTCATCAACAAAAAGGGGGAGATTGTTAATACAAATAAGCCGTAAAAACGTTTATTTATATTTTACGATCTCCTAATGTTTTGTCGATAACAAACGTAAAATCATATTAACGAAACTAATAAAATACGTAAATGGTTTGAACTAATAGTTTTCTAACATACTCACATTTTCACATAAAACACTAAAACAAGTATAAGTGATTTTATGATTTAGATATATATATGTACAACAACTAGTGTTTACATATTGGGTTAGCATATACTTAAACTAAGTATACTAAAACACTAAAACAAGTATATGTGGTTTTATGATTTAGATATATATGTACAACAACTAGTGTTTACATATTGAATTAGCATATACTTAAACTAAGTATACTAAAATGGGTAAAAACATGTATATACTAAAATGGGTAACAACAAGTATATACTAAGGTAAAAAAACTAGCAAATGGTTCTGACCCATAACCCATGGTTTTGTATATACCACTTAGCCAAGTTCAATGTATCCTTAAGGTACATTGTATCTAGAAAGAAAACCATGGATCAACCCATAACCCATGACCCATAACCAAAAATACCCATGGGTAAAGAGGAGCGTTCCACGGATCCCTAGCTTTGTGCTAGCCGGATCCCAAGTGGAAGGGATCCGTGGGATCCGGGGAATATTAGGATTTTTCCCCTATAAATGGTGAGCCATTTCTTCATTATTTCTCACCCCTTTCTAACATACTTTCTCCCCTGAGTTAAATCTCACTAACCTTAGATCCAAGAGATCTATGTTTGTAGTTTTGTTTTTGTGTGATCTTTTAGGTTCCTCTTAAAGGCAAGATCACCACCTTTGAAGTCGAGCAAGCTCAAGTCCATGAGTTGCCATGCTTCCTAATCATCAAGGCTACTGAATTCTTCTTGTTGATGATTCCTTTCTTTATTCAAAGAAGTGTAGTGTTGAAGACATTAGTGAAAGATGTCTCAAGTATCAACACAAAGATATAGGTGAAGGGTATCTATCGTCTATAGGATAAGCACTTGTGGTAGGTGCTTAGAAGTCAAGACAAATAAGCATTTGTGAAAGGTGCTTAGAAGTCAAGACAAACAAGCATTAGTGAAAGGTGCTTAGAAGTCAAGACACAAGACATTAGAGAAAGGTGTCTTGTAGATCTAGTCAAAGGCATTAGTGAAAGGTGCCTTAGATGTACATTCGATATGGTGTGTTTCGATGTACAAGATAGACTAGTATAGGATCCAAGGATATTGATATCCTTGATGATGTTGTAAAGGAGTAGATCTCCTTTGGGATTAGTCGTTGGTGTAGTGTGGTAGTAGTTCCTCCATTGCAATGGAACTAGGTGCTGAGCCTAGTACCTAATAAAGGGTAGGCGATGTTGTGAAGGTGTAGTTCACCTTGGAGTGAAATAACTAGGTACTTAGCCTAGTACCTTATAAAGGGTAGGCGACGCTGTGTAGGAGTGGTTCACCTTGGAGTGAAAGAACCCGGTGGTTAGCCTAGCACCGGAAAAAGGGTAGGCGACGTTGTGAAGGCTTCTCCGCCATAAGGTGATTGGTGTAGTGATTACGAACTCTCAAGTAGGTGACTCAGGGAGTGGAGTAGGGCAAGGAAGGTGTCCTTGTAGCCGAACCACTATAAATACTCGTGTTGTGGTTTTGTGCTTCTTACTCTTATCTTTTCATTACTTACCTTTATATGCTTGTTTATCACCATCCAACACACACATCCAAATAGATTGACATAAGTCGATCTAAATAGTTTAAAAGGAAGTTTTAATTGGTAAAACTATTCAACCCCCCCCCCTTCTAGTTTTCCACAGCTTCTTCTGCCTTCGTAGTCCAGCGAAAATCTCCATTTTTTGTACACTTCTTGAGCGTTTTGAAGAGGGGAGTGACTTATCTGCTGATTTGGATAAGAATCTATTTAAACCGGCTAGTTTTGCATTCAAAGACTGGACTTCTTTCAACGTGCGCGGTGAAGGAAGTTGGATGACAGCCTTCGTTTTTTCTAGACATGGTTTAATGCCATCGGGCTCTATCAAATATCCCAGGAACATGCCTTCTGTAGCGCCAAAAGTGCATTTCTTAGGATTTAACTTCATGTTGATCTCTCGTAGTGTCTTAAATGTCTCTTTAATATCGCGCACCAATTCGTCTTCAGTATGGCTTTTTATGACAAGGTTGTCAACGTAAACCTCTAGGTTGCGGCCCACCTGTTTTTCAAATGCGTTATCTACCAATCGTTGGTAGGTGGTGCCTGCGTTCTTTAAGCCAAAGGGCATCTTAGTATAACAATAGACACCTTGGCTTGTATGGAAGGCTGTTTTTTCCTCATCTTCTTTAGCCATCTGGATTTGGTGGTATCTTTTGTATGCGTCCAAGAAGCACTTAAGTGGGTATCCGCACAAAGATTCTATCATCCAGTCTATCTCTGGTAGTGGGTAGCAGTCTTGTGGACATGCTTTGTTGAGATCCGTGAAGTCCACGCACATCTGCCAACTACCGTCGCTCTTCTTGACCATCACTGGGTTGGAAATCCAGTCATTGTAATAGACTTCTCGCATGATACTTGCATCCACAAGTTTATGTACTTCTGCCAGAATTGCTTGTGCGCGCTCTGGAGCCTGGCCGCGCTTCTTCTGTCGTACTGGGGAGTATCCTTGTCGGATTCTCAACTTGTTTTCTGTAATCGAGCGTGGTACACCGGTCATGTGCTTTGGTTCCCATGCAAAGATATCCATATTATTTTGCAAGAGTGCGCACACGGCTGCCCTGCCATTATCAGAAAGCGATCCCCCGATCGATACTTCTTGCTCTGGGTAATCAGGATGAATTGCGACCCTCAGGTTTGATACTTTAGTTGCGCGCTGTTCTGGAATGTGTGTCGTCTCACATGTAATCGTGTTACATTCTCTAGGTGGTACGGTGGTATTGTAGAGAGTAACAATGCCTCCCTCCACCGGGAACTTGAGCATCCCATGTGCTGTCGACGGTACTGCGTGCATGGCTGATATCCCTGGTCTTCCAATAATGCCATTGTATGGCGAAGGGGATTTGATCACCATAAAATTCATACAGGCTGTCGTGGAGTGTTCCTTATTACCAACATTGACTAGTAGGCGTATTTGCCCCATGGGCCATATTTTTTCTCCTGTAAAACCAGTCAACAACGTCATGACCGGGCTTAACTGACTTCGTATCTCAGGTCGCAGTCGCTTGAAACAATGTTCATACATTATATCTGCGGATGCTCCTCCATCAACATACATGAGGTGGATATCGTGACCCCCTGCGTTAATTTCAATGGTGAGCGGTTCTACCACTGCGTTGTCCGCAGCCAAGGTGGGGAAAGAGATTTCGCTGCCACAAGAAAACTTTTGGCTGATCTTATGCCTAGTCATTCGCTGCCATGATTGTATCATGTAGATGGTATCAGCCTTATCTTTGGGTGCTTCTTTCTTGTTCCCATTATTTTGCTTATCTTTCCCTTCCTTGATGTTCTTAACTAAATGGTCTAATCTGCCTTCTTTTACTAGCTTATCAATTAGTTGGCGCAATTGGACACACTCATTGGTGGTGTGGCCCTTCTGTCCATGATAGTCGCAATATCCGTTCCCCATGCGTCGCTCTTCTGGGGTGTGCATTGGTGGGGGCCTCGGGAAGTTCGCGCCTTCCGTCGCGAATATCTCCTTTGGAGTCTTGTTTAGCGGGGTATATTTGTCAATATCTCGTCCGCTCCCCTGGCCGCGGTAGTTCTTGTTGCAGTTGCTACTATGGTCAATGGATTGTCTCCGAGGCTGTTCTTGTGACCTATAGTTTGAGTAGCCTTTCTTGCTGTCCGCCGCGGCAGCTTCTCCTTGGATAAAGGACCTTGTGCGCTTCATAAGTTCATCAAAGGTTTGGGGGACCTTGTCGTTCAGCCTTTTGATGAGTTCTGGGTTATTGATCTCGTTCATGAACCCTGAGATCTTTAGTATTTCTGGGCATGCCTTGACATGTATGCTCATCTTTGTAGCGCTCCGCATAAGCGCTTGTAGATTCCCCCTGGCGCTGTTTTACCCTAGCAAGTTCGACAGGGTTTTTGGCGCACTTCTTTCTTTGAGTGAAGTTCAGGCGAAACGCCTTCCGCAACTCTTCAAAGCCATCAATGCTTCTGCGTGGAAGCTTACTGAACCAGTTTCGCGCATTTCCCACTAATGTGGAATTGAACATGTGGCACCACACAGGTTGTGGCCAATTTTCGATGGTAGCAGCTGATTCCAAAATTTTTAGGTGATCGTCCGGATCACCTGTTCCATCATAGGTTTTCACATTGGCGGGTATGCGCCTTCTCTTGTCTTCTGAGAAATCGATGCGCCGAGTGAACGCATCCACCTTTTGGCGGCGCCAGGGAAGAGACATATCTTCCTCCTCCTGGTCGCGATATCTTCTCCTGGATTTCCAGTGTCCTGTTTCGCTGTCCTCGTTGTCCAAGGAGTTACCAGAGGATGAGCTTCCCCTCTTTCGGCGTTTTTAGCCGATTGTCCTCATAATCCGAGCTTGAAGAGCTTTCACTTGGGGAGTGCCGTCGTCCAAGTCTATCATGGACCCTGCGGCTACCAAGCCTAGCGTGGACATTGGTACGCCGTCCGTCCTCTTCGTGTTCTTCTAGATATTGCAGGTCAGCTGCTTCATCGTTCTCAACTCTCCTCCCAATCCTGGTAAACACTGTGGGCCGACGGCTATCCTTCCCGCGCCTCTCCCTCTGATGATGCGATGGAGATGTCTCATACTCTTAGTCAAAGTTGAGTCAGGCTTTCAGGCTCCGACTCGACCTCTTTTTCGTTTCCTCTTGCATGAGGGCAGCCAAGGTTTCGTAGTTTTGAGACACGAAGTCACTTGGCGCTAATTCAGGTGTAACCCCTTCTAGAGCGAGGGTGTCTGTTTCCACCACTGGACCCTTGTTTCGGTCAGGTGTGTCTGGCGGGTTTGTGAGGCCCGTTTCTGGCACCGATTGGAGGGGAGTGGTAAAAAGGGTGCGCAGTGGATCTTCTGCGCTGGTGGTTGTTGTAGTGGCATGGGTTGTCCCCGTGCGGGGTTTCACTGTCGGGAAGACCAGATCTGGGCCTGGCCCTTGGTGTCAGGTCTCACTGGTTGTTCCAGAGGTCTGTTTAGAGGCTGATCCACCTTGCGGCTTCTTCCCTGTAAGGTCACTATGCGATCGCTGGCTTAGGTTTCCGTGCTTTGTCATTCTAGTTCTTAGTGATTGGTCCCACGGATGGCGCCACTTGTTGATACAAAAGTTGGGCGTTCCTTATTTGGACTCCGGTTATCGTATCAATTAGATATTGATGCTTGAGACCTGCGCACTAAGAAAACAGAAAACACCGTTAGGCTTATCGTGGGATTGTATCCCACGATTATCCTCCGGCGTGAGAGTAAGTAATCGGTTTTTAGGGTTTAGTGGAGAGTTAGGGTTTTAGATCGTACCTTTAATGAGGGCCGAGATGCCCTTTATATATACATGAAATCCTTGTTGGTTTCGTGTTCCCCAACCTTCGGCGTATCCCGCCTAAGTCGGTCAGTTTAACGCATACCTCATAAGTAAGAGATATCCGATATCCAAAACCATAAATAACTTCGGGTTTGGGCCTTCGTGAGCCCAAATCGTTATCTGGTTAGCCCGTTCGTACTGGGCCCGACTGCTAGTAGCGTTCATTGGTCGGGTTCATGACCCGAATGTAGACTATACGTCATCAAGAACAATAATAATCACGTTAATAACCATGTTCTTTTATGCTACATTTAATACTTTGTATTTCATTATGTTTGTTTAGTATTCTTCTCATGTATTACAGATTTCATATATTGGTTAAACGATAAGATCCTTTGGGATGTTAAAACATAAGTGATTATCGAAATTTATGTAAAGTCATGTGTTATTTTCTATCTTTAATTCATCAGGTTCATGGCTCATGTTTTGTGACTAAGTATTGAGTTATGTTGCGTCGATATAGCGTAAAATCACGTGTGATATTAACCTAATAATATTTGTACAAATACACTAAGTGTGGTTTGTAATTTTCGACTACTGATTTGTAACATGATAGTTAAGTGAATATCAATTTTTTTTTGTTCTGAATACTTGGTATGGAAGTTACTCACAATTTTTAGTTGAGCAAGCTAGAAAACGGATTTGACTATTGTTTGATAGTAGTACATTAGGGGGAGGGAAGGATGGGCTCCCATATTTCACTTCTTCTCTCCTCCACATCATCATTTTTTCACTTATCTTTCAAACTCATCTCTAGAGGGAATGAACATCTTTCAAACCCTTCATATCTTTCAGTTTCTATCTCCTCCACATCACCATTTAATTTATTTTTATTTCAATTAACTTCAATATTTCATTAAAAATAAAAATACAAAATACATTAAGTACTAATAACAAAATACAATAAATACTTAAAACAACTACCAAATTTATATATATATATATATATATATATATATATATATATATATATATATATATATATATATATATATATACACATTATATATAAGAGGAGGCATGCCACATAAATTGCCACTTGGCATCCCATAATGCCATGTCATATTTCCATGTCATCGTTTTTAATGCCAAATAAGCACATTTAAATCCGGAATTGTTTAAAAAATTTGTCACTTAAAGGACTCGAACCCTGGTCCAGGCTCCCAAGACACAAGCGTCTCAACCACCGGAACACTTTAGGCTTTTTGTTGAAATATTTGAAAACAAAATATAGATGCCTAAACTACTCTTCTTGCAGATTCAATATCTAAACACACAAGTTTTGTACCTACAAATTTACATAATCACGAAATTTTTGAAATCACCATTCACACACCAAATCACGCAACAACAAACAACCCTAATCTTCTTATAGATGGTATTCGTTTTTGGTCAATCCATCATCATTGCAATTCATCATCACATAAGGTAATTATTGTATTTATCGATTCAAGGTAATTTACTTTTTATGTAATTCTATATATGTAACTATTTAATCATTATGTTATGCATCTTTTGTGAATCAATGCTAACTGGAATTATGTAACTTTGGTTGCTACGTATAAAGATTATGGAACAGTTATCATATATAATCAACCTTGGTTTTTGGATTATAAATCAATGCCAAATTAACTATGTACTGTATTTATCTAGCTTCTAAATTAAAAATAGATCTTTTATATTTATAATACAAAGGCTAATGTGATTAATGTGTCAATCATTTTACACTGAGATTTCAAGACTCAAAAAGTTGCTTTGGAGATGGAGAGAAAAAGTGTACTTTCAAGACTTGGCAACGGTGGAGATAGGGATAAATTATGTCGTCGACAAGATCAACAATGGTGCTCATTCCTTTTCTTCAATTTGCCGGACGGGTAGGAGGTCAAGAACATGTGGGACAAGTTTAGTTCATATGGACATTTGGTTGAAATATACATGGCCAGAAACCGAATGAGAAACGGGTCTAAGTTTGGATTTTTAACTTATAAAAACATCAGTGATATACTAAACATGGAAAAGAAGATTAATGATACATGGGTTATAGGATTCGTAGTTTGTGGCTAACAATGGGTCACAAAGAAACACAAGTACAGGTGGTTATAGATACCAACCAAAAACGACACCAAGAGATGTGAGATCGTACAAACAGGTTATTGTGGATGACAAACCTATGGAGCAGAATGATAAGCACCCAGACGGAACTAAAAGGGAGGGGTTTGGAGAGTCAAAAAATGATAAACCAATGGCTGACAAAGTTGCTCTGGAGATGGAGAAAAAGGACTAGAAGCAGGATCCGCACACCACAATTAGAAGATGTTCCGGAGTTGATCCATCGTATACAATCATTGTTGCCGGTAGAAGAAGCGACACGCACGTGTATCTTGTCCAACTCATGGCTTCACGCTTGGTCTACCATCCCTACCCTCAGATTCCCTCCTCAACTTGAGACCTTTGAAACAAAGGAACAAGAAAGAAAATATAAAAAGCTGATTGACAATACTCTGCAAAGGTATCATCGAGACAACATACCAATCGAAAGTTTAGATCTTCAACTCCACATCAAAAACCGATACTGGGGCCATATCTTACTCAGGTTGCAGGTTTGGGTTGTTCAAATTTGTAAGGTATTTTTGTGACAACCCGTACTTCCAGGTCATTTCTTGAAACAATTTATGCTTCACTATTTCAACATTTATCGTAAACTAGGTTTACGTGTTCCAAATTCGCGTAACCTTTATGGTTTAGCAGCGAATTCATGATCATATCATCACGAACATTTCATATGGACTAAGTTTAGTCTACATCTCATTAGTATCATTTGCATCATGATAGTTCATTCATGACATTGCATTTCACCTTAAACGCGTAAATTTTATATTAAATAAACGATATCGCGTGAGTTATTATTTTGAACATTTAATCCGTTATTTTTAAAAATGATCCCGATATATTTTTATATTTACATTTAGTTTATAAAAACTATATTTTGAGTTTACCTAGTGTTTTAAATTTATTTTGTATATAAATCGTTAAATTTATATTATTACGACGTTTTTCTTAAAAACTATACGAAAATTTTTATATCACTCAAATTTCACAAGGAATGTATTTTTACAATTTTTATAATATCATTATACTCTACTTTGATCTATTAAAAATTTACTTGTACCTAAAAACTACCATTTACCTTAACTTGAATTTATATTTACTTACACTTTTCTTACAAATTATACATTACATATATATAAGTAATGGAAAGAAAAAAAAATATAATATCTTCAAATCCCTCCCCCCTTGGCCGACCAAGGGGGAGGGTGGTAATTAATGTGGTATGGATTTTCTTGATTTGTATAGAGTTACACACTTACATAAAGTCTTCATTCAATTACTCTCAATAATACAAGTTAGTAAAAAAAAAAAAACTTTTCTCTCTTGTTTCTTCTCCATCAAAACCGGCCATAGAAGGGTTTTCAAAGGGATCATCAAATCTTTCAAGTTCAAGCATAAACACAATCTAGATAACACTCTTAATAAGGTTTTGAAATAAAAACCTAGAGTGTTTAGGCTAAACCTTGTTCTTTGCACCTCATCATATTAACTTGTAAGCATATTTCTTTCATTTTATATCTTTCACTTTCATTTCATATTTATCTCTTCATTTTTGGAGCAAACATGCATGACTTGTGTTGTTTATACCATTATTACATGATTTTTAGAGTTATATATATATAAAGTCATCCTATAATTATCCCCTTGGTATATGTTGGTCTTGATGATGTTTAGGAACCCATGACACCCTAAGAAGGTGTATGGTAGGATTAGATTAGCTTTGGAGTTGATTTGAAGGGATTAGAATAGGTTTAGTACGGGAAAAACTATTTTCGATAAGTATAAAAAGTGTTCTGTCCTTGTTTTGTTTTTCTGGAAAATCCGACAGTAGGCACGAAATTTTGGCCTTGATATTTAGAAAATATACTTTAAAACGAATCCGTGGCCGCTTGAACGGATTAAAACGGAGTTATAACGAAGAAGTTATGAATTTTTAAAGTTTGACGACGAAATATATTTTTTCAGAAAATTTCAGCAACATGTTTTTACTTTATTCGAGTCAAAAACGAGTCCTAAGCTTTACAAATTATTTTGACTTATCAAAAATATATTAGTATACTTTGATACGAAGCTAAGGACGTATTATACTTAGAAAACGGATTTGAAACGACTAAGATATGCACGTTTTCATAAAATTGCCGTAACTATTATTTTCAGAAAAACTATATTTTTTTTTTACAAGACAAGTGTTACGGTAACTAAAACGACCATGTTGAGGGCTGTTTTTAACGTGGATGTGGAACTTTTTGGAACGAGATGTCTTCTAATGAAATCAAGATCACCAAGCATATTTTCTAAAACGACCAACCGTTTGTATAGCGGAGTTGTAATAAATTATATACGGATGCTTAAACTTTGCCGAAACTCACTTTTTACACAACAATTAGACAAAATCACCATCTTTAACCCTTATTATCTTTATGATCGAGACCTTTATGTCGAAAACTCCTGAACTGAAACTTCTAGATTTTGATACAAACTTTCCAAAACCGTCGAGTTCGTTTCCTAACGAGACGTACACCATTTTACGACTAGTTTTTCGAAGCCATTTTTGTCACTTTCAAGAAATTTCCGACGACATTATTTTACGACGAAAAGTGATAATTTCACTATAAATCATTACGAAACTATTGTAGGTCGACATTTTGACGTAAAAACTTGTAAAGTGATTTAAGAATGGTCAAGACGTCAAAAGAGTATTTTTCGACGATAAGTATTATTTTCAAAACCCGCAAATGGTATAAATAACATACGTAATGCATGCATATCATAACATTACATCATAACTCATTACATATCATATCATTGGTAATAGGTCCAGATTAAAGTTTCCCGCTATACCTCAGTGTACTCACTCTTGTCATCATACCAGTTTATCAAGTGAGTTCATAGCCCCACTTTTACTCTTTTAACTGTTTTACAAACTCTTGGGGGAGATACATGCTACATTTTTAATCGAACACAAATGCTTTGAACTGTATGCTATATCCGAATGTTTTATTGTCACTAAGTATTTGCCATGTTCGAAGTCCCTACATCATGAACCATTAGTCACTTGCGAGTGAGCGCGAATATTGTGAATAGGCCTATTGGAATTAACACTCCCGCTCTTATTGACCCAGTTAGGGGAAATCGAGCGCACTATATTTGAACCAGTAAGGTAAATTGGCAAGTTTACCTATTAGGGCGGCGATGAAACGATGATTACCAATTTTTATTGGTGCGATGTTTACGCTTTGGTGTCATGAACTTAGTGAAATAAATACGATTTTGTTTTCAACGATGAGTGTGAAACAATTTAACTCACACTACGATGATTGTGTTCAAACGAATTGATTAAACCTATGGATTTCACTCAACCTTTGTGTTGACCTTTTTAAGCATGTTTTATCTCAGGTATCTATGGCATTCGATTCATGGCATGCATTTGGACACATCATAGAGTCGCGGTGACGACGCGTCTCACTTGGGTTTATGCACTTTAAAACATCGTTTGAATTGTAACAAACTTATTTCCGCACAAGTTGATTTTCATTTGGGACCTATACTTTGTAAACTCTGATTGTTTTATTAAATCAAATGATGTATTTTTCCAAACGACACTTTAGGTCGTTCAATATAACTGTGATTGTGATGCTATGACCGTCAATCCCCAGGAATTCCATTCCGCTGCAAAACAGGTAATTTGGGGGTGTGACAGATTGGCATCAGAGCTTCGGTTATAGAGAACTAGGTTGCATCATTGACCCTAGACTATAACTACATTATCATAGCATCTCATCATTTCATCATAAGTGCAGGTTCACTTTACATGCGATTTATACGTACATTTTTCGAGTTATTTACTTTCATTTCATATCGATTTTCACATGGATGCCTTTAAATGCCCATTCCATTATTCTTTCTTCATACTCTAATGTGGAGAATTCCTTGTCATTCCCTATCATAATTTTTATATCAGTTGACTCATCACCGATAACGTCGAATGCTGAGATAAACCTTTAAGTACGGCAAAGTCACTCTCACTCCTTTGTTTCATCACTAACATGTCGAGTTACACGCTATTCACATTAAGTCACTAAACCACCATACATTTGAAACATTTACAACACCTCATAACCCATCTTTTCGGAAACCGTCGATCATTTTGAAAAATAACCTCAAACGTATCATTTCTTATCACCTCTCTTTAGAGCGCATATTTTTAACATGGGATTTTGCTACGTCTCACATTTCCTCTTGTTTTGAAGAAGATATGGCACTGAAGAAAGCTACACCTGAAATGACTCAAGCGGCTATTCAAAAGTTGGTAAGGGATAGTGTAGCAGAGGCATTAAGGATTGAAAGGGAAACGGTGGCTGCTGCTGCTGCCGAGGCCGCGGCTGCTGCTGAAGCCGCAAGGCTTGCTGCTGCTACTGGAAATGCAGGAGGATCCGGAGTTAAGAGATGTTCTTACAAGGATTTCAAAAGTGGAGATCCCACCAAGTTTAAAGGGACTGAAGGAGCCACTGCCATGGTGCGATGGTTCGAGAAATTGGAGTCCGTGTTTTTGCTGTGTAATTGCCCGGATGATAGTAAGGTCAAGTTTGCTACAAGTACACTACTCGATGGAGCATTGTCGTGGTGGAACTCATATGCTCAACCGATGGGAATGGAGAATGCTTTCAAGCTTACTTGGGAGCAATTCAAGGGTTTGGTAACTAAGAAATTTTGTCCTCGTACGGAAGTGAAAAAGTTGGAGACAGAATTCTATGAACTAGTAACAATTGGGTATGATATTGACACTTACATTCGGAGATTCCAAGAATTGGCCGCGTTATGCCCGTCTATGGTTTCGGATAACGAGAAGTTACTAGAGGCTTTTATCGGGGGACTTCCCGAGGTTATTCAAGGAGATGTGACTTCGTTTGATCCACAAACAATCGAGGAAGCTATTAGGGTGACTCAAAAGCTCATGGCCCAGGTAGTGAAGAGAGGTAAGTACACCAACACCAACCAAAACAACAACAACAACCCCAACAACCGCACCAACTACAACAATAACCAAAACAACAACAACAACGACGATAACAAAATCAACAACAAAAGAAAATGGGAAAATGACCAAGGAGGTTATAACAACAACAACCAAAACCGCAACACTAACCATCATCAGCAACAAAATAGAAGGCAAGAAGCGAGAATGGTTTATGTCGCTGCACCAATGGGAGGTAGAGGTTATGCTGGAACACACCCACTATGTAATCGATGTAATTTTATCACTCGGGTCCTTGCCCTGCCAAGTGCCACAAATGCCAAAAACCGGGACATCTAGCCAGGGATTGTAAAGGTAAAGCCATAGTCACGTGCTTCGGATGTGGGGAACAAGGACACTATTGGAATCAATGTCCTCAAAATCAAGGTCAACCAGTTGAAGGTGCTCATGGGAATGCATACATGTTAGGAGGAGGAGAAGCTCGTCAAGGTACCAACGACGCGGAAGACTAAAGAAGTTTGGAAACTAACAGTCTTATTTCTCCTTATGTACTATGTCGTACTTAGTTTATGTTTTCCATCGTATCCGAATCTTTATAACTTAAGATGTACTACTTTTGATAAACCACTCGTTGTAAAATATTTGTATCTATCGTACTTTATTTTCTTTCCGATTTGTTATTACTTACGAGAATTTTTATTCCTTTTACTTTAACTATCATTGTAACGACACGGTTTAAATCCTTGTAAACATTGAGAGTTATAACAACTAAACCGAACGTCACGTCATCGTTCCTTAATTATACATAGCCTAGCTAACTATGTCTAATTCTGGAGGGATCACGTTATGTTGGGAGCGGTTATTTATAAATCTTAGTGCAAGCAAAATCTTCACATATTTCAAAGTCAAAGTGTTACTTATGAGAGATTCATCCGATATTTTCTTTACTACGATGTTTTATACGCTCTCAATCATCGATAACCATAACGACACTTCTCCATGTCTTTTCTCCTCGTTATTCATCACAAACTCAAAGATTCGATAGACCAACACGAACTGAATTCAGGGACTGAATTCCTTTTTGGATGGGCGAATGTGACAACCCGTACTTCCAGGTCATTTCTCGAAACAATTTATGCTTCACTATTTCAACATTTATCGTAAACTAGGTTTACGTGTTCCAAATTCGCGTAACCTTTATTGTTTAGCAGCGAATTCATGATCATATCATCACGAACATTTCATATGGACTAAGTTTAGTCTACATCTCATTAGTATCATTTGCATCATGATAGTTCATTCATGACATTGCATTTCACCTTAAACGCGTAAATTTTATATTAAATAAACGATATCGCGTGAGTTATTATTTTGAACATTTAATCCGTTATTTTTAAAAATGATCCCGATATATTTTTATATTTACATTTAGTTTATAAAAACTATATTTTGAGTTTACCTAGTGTTTTAAATTTATTTTGTATATAAATCGTTAAATTTATATTATTACGACGTTTTTCTTAAAAACTATACGAAAATTTTTATATCACTCAAATTTCACAAGGAATGTATTTTTACAATTTTTATAATATCATTATACTCTACTTTGATCTATTAAAAATTTACTTGTACCTAAAAACTACCATTTACCTTAACTTGAATTTATATTTACTTACACTTTTCTTACAAATTATACATTACATATATATAAGTAATGGAAAGAAAAAAAAAATATAATATCTTCAAATCCCTCCCCCCTTGGCCGACCAAGGGGGAGGGTGGTAATTAATGTGGTATGGATTTTCTTGATTTGTATAGAGTTACACACTTACATAAAGTCTTCATTCATTTCATTCAATTACTCTCAATAATACAAGTTAGTAAAAAAAAAAAAACTTTTCTCTCTTGTTTCTTCTCCATTAAAACCGGCCATAGAAGGGTTTTCAAAGGGATCATCAAATCTTTCAAGTTCAAGCATAAACACAATCTAGATAACACTCTTAATAAGGTTTTGAAATAAAAACCTAGAGTGTTTAGGCTAAACCTTGTTCTTTGCACCTCATCATATTAACTTGTAAGCATATTTCTTTCATTTTATATCTTTCACTTTCATTTCATATTTATCTCTTCATTTTTGGAGCAAACATGCATGACTTGTGTTGTTTATACCATTATTACATGATTTTTAGAGTTATATATATATAAAGTCATCCTATAATTATCCCCTTGGTATATGTTGGTCTTGATGATGTTTAGGAACCCATGACACCCTAAGAAGGTGTATGGTAGGATTAGATTAGCTTTGGAGTTGATTTGAAGGGATTAGAATAGGTTTAGTACGGGAAAAACTATTTTCGATAAGTATAAAAAGTGTTCTGTCCTTGTTTTGTTTTTCTGGAAAATCCGACAGTAGGCACGAAATTTTGGCCTTGATATTTAGAAAATATACTTTAAAACGAATCCGTGGCCGCTTGAACGGATTAAAACGGAGTTATAACGAAGAAGTTATGAATTTTTAAAGTTTGACGACGAAATATATTTTTTCAGAAAATTTCAGCAACATGTTTTTACTTTATTCGAGTCAAAAACGAGTCCTAAGCTTTACAAATTATTTCGACTTATCAAAAATATATTAGTATACTTTGATACGAAGCTAAGGACGTATTATACTTAGAAAACGGATTTGAAACGACTAAGATATGCACGTTTTCATAAAATTGCCGTAACTATTATTTTCAGAAAAACTATATATTTTTTTTACAAGACAAGTGTTACGGTAACTAAAACGACCATGTTGAGGGCTGTTTTTAACGTGGATGTGGAACTTTTTGGAACGAGATGTCTTCTAATGAAATCAAGATCACCAAGCATATTTTCTAAAACGACCAACCGTTTGTATAGCGGAGTTGTAATAAATTATATACGGATGCTTAAACTTTGCCGAAACTCACTTTTTACACAACAATTAGACAAAATCACCATCTTTAACCCTTATTATCTTTATGATCGAGACCTTTATGTCGAAAACTCCTGAACTGAAACTTCTAGATTTTGATACAAACTTTCCAAAACCGTCGAGTTCGTTTCCTAACGATCGACGTACACCATTTTACGACTAGTTTTTCGAAGCCATTTTTGTCACTTTCAAGAAATTTCCGACGACATTATTTTACGACGAAAAGTGATAATTTCACTATAAATCATTACGAAACTATTGTAGGATGACATTTTGACGTAAAAACTTGTAAAGTGATTTAAGAATGGTCAAGACGTCAAAAGAGTATTTTTCGACGATAAGTATTATTTTCAAAACCCGCAAATGGTATAAATAACATACGTAATGCATGCATATCATAACATTACATCATAACTCATTACATATCATATCATTGGTAATAGGTCCAGATTAAATTTTCCCGCTATACCTCAGTGTACTCACTCTTGTCATCATACCAGTTTATCAAGTGAGTTCATAGCCCCACTTTTACTCTTTTAACTGTTTTACAAACTCTTGGGGGAGATACATGCTACATTTTTAATCGAACACAAATGCTTTGAACTGTATGCTATATCCGAATGTTTTATTGTCACTAAGTATTTGCCATGTTCGAAGTCCCTACATCATGAACCATTAGTCACTTGCGAGTGAGCGCGAATATTGTGAATAGGCCTATTGGAATTAACACTCCCGCTCTTATTGACCCAGTTAGGGGAAATCGAGCGCACTATATTTGAACCAGTAAGGTAAATTGGCAAGTTTACCTATTAGGGCGGCGATGAAACGATGATTACCAATTTTTATTGGTGCGATGTTTACGCTTTGGTGTCATGAACTTAGTGAAATAAATACGATTTTGTTTTCAACGATGAGTGTGAAACAATTTAACTCACACTACGATGATTGTGTTCAAACGAATTGATTAAACCTATGGATTTCACTCAACCTTTGTGTTGACCTTTTTAAGCATGTTTTATCTCAGGTATCTATGGCATTCGATTCATGGCATGCATTTGGACACATCATAGAGTCGCGGTGACGACGCGTCTCACTTGGGTTTATGCACTTTAAAACATCGTTTGAATTGTAACAAACTTATTTCCGCACAAGTTGATTTTCATTTGGGACCTATACTTTGTAAACTCTGATTGTTTTATTAAATCAAATGATGTATTTTTCCAAACGACACTTTAGGTCGTTCAATATAACTGTGATTGTGATGCTATGACCGTCAATCCCCAGGAATTCCATTCCGCTGCAAAACATGTAATTTGGGGGTGTGACAATTTTATCATTACGTTTTCTTATCTTTGTTTTGAAAGATGATTTTGAGTTATGGAGGTCAATTTTTTATATATGCTACATTTTTGTTTCCTTACAGATCAAGGTCGGAAAGATCGAGCTGGAAACATGGGCCATATCTATTGTGTGGGTTAAGAAGCTAACAAGTGCATGTGCAACCCATGTTTCTGATGTTGTTCAACTTGCTGCAAGCGTAGGTTAGTGTTCATGTGTTTGGTATTCTCTTTCACGATCTAATGTGCATTTATCTTTTTGTTTTTTTTATTGTATTTGACATTGGTCTGTGACAAATACAGATGCAGCCACTGTTTTTGCAGGCCCCCAACTCCCTGCAAGTGTAGGTAAGTAATCGCATATTTCATACGTTGTTTGTCGCTTATTATTTCGCTATAGCCGATGATTGTGTATTAATGAGGCTGGTTGGTTCGGACAAGCTTCCGTATGTTGCTAGCGTGGAGAAGCTAGAGGCTGATCATAGGAGTAATGTGAAGGTTAAGGTTAGGAGGTATTACAAGCCGGAGGAATCGTTGGGAGGGAGGTGTACATTTCATGGTGCAAAGGAGCTATTTTTGTCGGATCATTATGATTGGCAGAGTGCAGGTACGATTGAAGGGAAGTGTATTGTGCATTCTTTTAGGAATTATAAGAAGCTGGTGAATGTGGCTACCGAGGACTATTTTTTTCGGTTTGAACACAAGACTGCTACTGATACGTTCACGCCTGATCGTGTCGTTGTGTGAGTACACTTTTGTTTTTTTGTGGAATTGCTATATTTTGAACTACAGAGTAAGAATTAATTGTGGTTTTAATTTTCTGATATATGAAGATACTGCAAGTGTAAGATGCCTGATAATCCAGATAAATTCATGGTGAAGTGTGAAGGATGCATGGACAGGTATATATATCTTTTAGAAAACTTTTTTTAGTTCGTACAATTACTTGATTTGCAACGCATGGTTAGATATGGATGTGTGTGCCTTGATATATACTTGAATGTCACATCTTTGTAATTCAGATGGTTTTTAACCATTACAAGAACGAAGTTGTGCTTGGTAGTGTTAAAAGAGATGACAATTAGTATTTTGTGTATCTATACTACTATACCAAATTACGCTTCAGTGTGAGCATTGGTTCTCTTCGGTTGATGTGTAGATATCTGGTTATAAGATATCTGTTATCAAATGTATGTAACATGATTTACATCAAATAAAACATGAAAACCATACACCCCACATGTATATACCTCTTTTAGTATATACTTGGACGACAATAAGCTATTAGGTGTCATTCCTTCAGAATTAGGAAATCTGCACTAATTAGATGAACTTAATTTGGCAAAAAATTTGGTTACTGGTCCAATCAATGAAAATTAGGAGAATGCATAAGGTTAAGGAGTTTGAATTTGAGAAGTAACAAATTCGAGGGAGTAATTCCAGTTGATTCTCTTTACCTTAGTGAGAATAATTTTACTGGGAAGTTACTGCCCCTTAGTTTGGGAATCTCAAGTTTGTACAAATGTTGAATCAATACACTTACAGTCTCTATTCCATCAAGTAATTCTAACTTTGGCATGCCTGTTGCTCATGTTTTTTATTGCTTTCAAATTCTTTTATCTCGGTAAAAGGAATTCAGATGTAACCTATGCACAATAAGTGATAGAAGCAAGCCCGTTTTCCATATGGAGCTATGATGGGAAAATGTTCTATGAGAGGATCATTGAAGCCTTAGAGGACTTTGACTCTAAGTATATTGTTGGGGTTGGTGGATACGGAAGCGTCTATAAAGCAGAATTGGAAAACGGAGTTTTCGCTGTGAAAACAATTCTTGAACCAGAAGATGGCGAGATGCAAAATTTGAAGAGTTTTGAAAATGAGATTTGAGCATTGACAGAAGTACGTCATCAAAACATTGTCAAGCTCTATGGATATTGTTCACATATACGACCCTCATTTTTGGTTTATGAGTTCTTGGAAGGAGGGAGCATAAAGATGGTACTGAATAAGGAGGAACGAGCAGTTGTGTTTGATTGGAAAAAAAGGGTGATGCATGGCACTTGAAGGCATTGCAAAGGCCTTATCTTATATGCACCATTATTTTTCACTACCAATTATTCACAGGGATTTGTCAAGCAATAATGTTTTCATTTGACTTCATTTGACTCGGATTGGGTTCCTCACGTATCAGATTTTGGCACTGCCAGGTTACTGAAACTAGACTCTTCCAACTTGACTTCATTTGCAGGAACGTTTGGTTATGTAGCTCCAGGTCTGAATTGAAATAAGCATGAGTAATTATGTCAAAATAATTGTGCAACAAATGTTAATTAGTAAATCGTTTTTTGCAAAACTTGCATACACAATGGAAGTGACTACAAAGTGCGATTTTTACAGCTTTGGGGGTACTTACACCAGAAATTTTAATGGGAACGCATCTAGGAGATTTCCTGACTTCCTCCTAGGATCTGAAATTTAAATCTCTGACTGAAATTCTGGATCAACGTCTGCCTACACCTAGAGGTTTTATTGATTTGAAACCATAGGAGCTTGGACAGGTAATCTGTAAGTTATTAAATCCTCAAAAGTGATGCCATGGTCATTTTCGATTTGTATGCGTCCCTAAAATTATGACGCATCGTAACGCTCTGACACCATAGACATGCAAGAATGTTTTGGCCATATTTGAAATTCCGTCTCAAATATCTAACACATAAAATTTGATTTTTAAACAATATTATTACCTTAATAATCTGAGTGGGTGTTTGGGATTGCTCCTTTTATTTTATTTTTGCTTAAATTTAAGTACTTAAAAACTGCTTAAAAGTAAGCACTGCGGCAATTAGTGTTTGGATTTTCCTTTTTGTAAAAACTACAATTAGACCTGGAAAAGTTAACAATCTGTTAAGAGTGTTTTAGTAAACTCCATTTATAAGGGTTTTAGGTCAAATATGAAAATGGAAAATAGACCACTTGCTTATAAGAAACTGCTTATTTTCGCTCAAAATAAACAGATAAGCAGTTTAGGATGACCCATGACTTTCTGTGCTAAAAGATGCACAAAACTTTTTAAGCAGAAAAAAATAAGCAATCCAAACATCCTCTATGTCTTTGAATAAGACCGATTTAGGATGTATGTATTAAATATAGATTGGCAGACTTCGAACCTGTTTGACCGATTTGAGATAACATAGTTATTTAAAGTGTTTGAGTAGAGGTGGGACACGGGTGGGTCAGTTTATTATGTATCTACTCAAAACAGATTTGGATTAAGACGAGTTGTTCATTACACATGTCAAACATCTCAGTTTAGGTTGACCAACAAGAACTGCCATGCAAATTGCTCAAAACAGGTTTGAATTGTGAAATGCTATTATTATGGGTTTATTAATGTATTTGAGAGAGTGTACATACTGCAAATTGCTGTTGTACGTACATTTCAAGTGGTAAGTCTATTTCTGCGATCACGCAAGGTTTGTGCTAAATGTTATTGTTGTTACTCTGTCTACTGTTATACACACACATATACTAAAACGTTGTCTGTAACAGTTCAGTGTATGCATTCACACACACACACACACACACAATGTGATGATGTTATCATCATTTTATGTTTGCACAAACAAATCAACTTGGTCTTATTATCAGTTGATTTATGGATTAGAGCACCGCACACATATACTCTTAATTGTTCTTATCAGTTCATTATGCATTCATATACACACACGGGCTCTAAATTGTTATTGTCGTCCACACACACGCACACACGCACAAACTTTGAATTATGAAATGTTGTTATTATCTATTTGCGCGTGCGCACACACAGACACTGTAAATCTTCAAATGCTGTGAATAATTGTAGCTGCATTGGCGATCTTAATATATGCATTTTGAAATAATTTATGTTGTTCTATATAGGCTAATCCAAACACTCCCATGCTTAAGGAGATTATCTATTTTCTGATTAGGCTAAACCAAACACCCTTACAGTGTTCTAAATAGGTTAATCCAAACACCTATAAGCTAAAGGAAAAATTGAAAAGTTGGTCAAACTGTTTATCATGCTCTTAAAATAGGTAGATTCCACCTTTACTTCAAACAGATGACCTTATCATGATAAACAATTTACTTTTTCCAATCCTTTTTGGGCTTGCATAATATATTCAATATCTTTCAAAGTTATGAACTTGAACTTACAATAAGATATTCAATGTCTTTCAGGCACGGCTACTACTTAGTCATGCACTTGAAACAATGGACTTTAAAGAGTTGGTAGATCCGAGACTTGGTACAAACTTTGTTGCAAGTGAGATGTTTCGCATCATTGAAGTTGCAACTGCATTTGCGCGATGCTCAACTACAAAGAAACAATGCATGAGATAAGTACTTTTTGTTAAAAAGCTTGAGTCGACCTCATTATTATCCTAAAACCAAAAAGAATATGTGCCATTTTCACGCTAAAAGTAATCCATTTGACCATAAAATCAACTTTACACTATTAAATGAATTTCTTATTTGAAAAGTAATTCATTTTATCATAAAGGCATTCAAGCACTAGGAACAATTAGCTTGCTTCTTGAAAACTATTAACTACCTGCAAAATCAGCTATATGTATATTCACATACAACTAAAAGGTATATGTTTATACTGATTTATAATGTTACCAGAAGACTGCTACTTTATGATTGTTTTGTGTACAAAGTATCGATTTTCTATTGTTTTTGTTTGTTGGTTTTAGATACAAATTTGGTTAGCTGGGACATAGAAAGTCAACTGACAACAAGTTTTATTAGGTGAGTGCCATGAATTACAGAGGGTCACAAAAATATCAGAATCAAGAGGTGTGTCGACTGATGTTGGTTCAGGGAGCTCAGTAATGGCTAAGAAAAATGAGATACTAACACAGGAAGAAGCAACTATGAGCATCAAGGTACTAATGTGTATCTGACCGGGGAGTGGAAGGATCAACATAGCTGATATGGGTTAAATATGAATCAGGGGGTGGTATGTTGGAAGTTTTGATTGATAACAAGGTTTGTATTTCATTAAATTGGCTAAATCAATTTTTTAGCTTTGCCTATATTTTAATAACTTAACTTGTCATCATTTTATTTTTTTTGTTTGTTGGTTTTAGATACAACTTCGGTTAGCTGGGACATAGAAAGTCAACTGACAACAACTTTTATTAGGTGAGTGCCATGAATTACAGAGGGTCACAAAAATATCGGAATCAAGAGGTGTGTCGACTGATGTTGGTTCAGGGAGCTCAGTAATGGCTAACAAAAATGAGATACTAACACAGGATGAAGCAACTATGAGCATCAAGGTACTAATGTGTATCTGACCGGGGAGTGGAAGGATCAACATAGCTGATATGGGTTAAATATGAATCAGGGGGTGGTATGTTGGAAGTTTTGATTGATAACAAAAATGGCTAAATCAACTTTTTAGCTTTGCCCAGATTTTAATAACTTAACTTGTCATCATTTTCTTGCAGCTGGACCAGTACATGCTTCCCGTGATCCAAGGGAGTATCCTTTTGTTTCTTCTTTTCAACGAGGGCATGTGATGTAGGGAGTAACTGTCTCAGCAGTCACACGAGTGATGAGTAGAGGTGGTAATTCTAACCTATAAATGGGCCGTTTTTGGTTACATTTCTAACAGTTTAAATGGCTGACTTTTGCTGAAAGGACACTTTCAATTACTACCTATTATGATTATATGTATCCAGGTTTGAATTTGCATAAACTCTCCATTATATACCACGTTTTCCAGTGTTACTCAATGTAAAATTTTACAATCAGAGAATGATATTTAGGTAATGATTATGGAGTTGATAAAGGCAAGATTCTAGCACCAAGGACACAGAAAAAGAGCGTGCTATTTTCGGTGAAAGGGTTGTAAGTTTTCAGTTACTATTGCACACTTATATTTGTCAACCAAGCATTATGTGAAGAATATTAAAATAACTCTACCATAATAGGATATCAAACTAAACGCATATTTACGCAACTTATTACAGGAAAACAATATTTTTCTGCTATTCGAGCCCAATATGCTGAAAGTAAGAGTCTTAGAAATCTGAAATATACATTGGAACACATAAACATCTATTAACATAGCATCCATTGGGCAAAAGAATTTAGTTTGTAAATGGAAAACTACTTAACATAACATCTATTATCATACAAATAGAATCTTTCTTTGAACTTCCAGGTTGCTGGTAAGTTCAGCAAGGACTATGTCCAAAACAGGTTGGTCATGCTGCTATTTAGTACATAATGTTACACTATTATTTACAGAGTATGTGGAGCAGCTTAGTCGCATGTTCAAGCCTGACTTAAAGGTTATCAAGAAGAGGATTGAAGATCTGATCACATGTGAATACTTGGAAAGGGACAAATAGGACCCAAATCAGTTCAAATACTTGGCTTGATCTTTACAATTTATACTATCATAGGACTGTTGGGGGAAGGGGGTTGATTTATTATGTTTTTGGATTTTTTTTGGGCAATTTGTTTTTGCGCAGCTGACTTATTGAAACTCTATTAGGATTCTTGAATTTGTTAATGATATTTAAAAAGTGTTGCGCAGGTTTTAGGCAAAATTTTGTTTAAATTATGATTCTATAAATGTATTGTTTACCATATCTATGTTGTCTCAACACTTGGCGTTTAATGTATTATCTTTTAATCCTACTGTATAACAACCGCTAAACATGAGTGTATGAGACTCCAAACTTTGGAATGCTAATCGCTGAGAATAACCAGCAACATGCCCATGTAATGAATTTTGTTTCTATGTTTCTATGATTTTATTATTCATGTTGCATAACTTCGAGGTTCACAATGCGTGCATTGATTTAGGGCAGGCATCTCTTGGATGATATATGCCTCATGAATCATTAAACTAATTAAGGAAGTATATATGTTCGACAGTTTTAATCATTGAAAAAAGCTTTGAAATGCTATAGTAAAATATCAATAGGTAGATCTCGAATAGCATACTTTGCTATCACTATGATTTTTTGAATAAGAAGTTGAAACGAAAAACTTCATTTATGCTTTAATGGTATACACATGGTGACTTTAGATTAAATCCCCTTTACTAACAAGTTGTGCAGGATTTTTTTACCCATTTTACTTATTAATGGGCATGATTGGTTTATATAATCTATCTTTTTACGGGTTGTAACGGAACGTTAAAGTATATTGCTATCGTTTGTTATTTTATATATTGTTTTCAAATAATTTGCGTTTACAATGTTCGTAATTTATTAACCGTTACTTAATTTTTCATTGGACACTTTTTCAATCATTTTAACCCGTCTTTTTTTGCTATAGTTAAATATGTCAACGATAATTATAAGCCATGCCCGCCGAAAACTATATACTAAAAAGTAATTAAAATCAGCTGGAAGCACCTATGTACAATAAGTAAATAAACATAATTAACAAAAACAAAATAATAATAATAAATGTTAATAATATTATCAAATGTAAAAGATGTTCATGATTAATATTGTTTAGAACAAAATTTTAAAAATTAGTTATCTCCTTTTAGCCGTTTTATGGAATATGTTAACATCAATTATAGTTCTTAACCGTTTAATTTAACTTTTAATAACTTTTTAGTATATTTTTGTTCTACTAAATCCTAAAAATAAAAACCACAAATCAAAGTACTTACCTGCTTTTAGTTGTTTTATGGATTTTGGTAACATGAATTATAAATCTTAACCATTTCATTTAACTTTTAATTACTTTTTAGTATATAATTGTTCTACTAAATCCTAAAAATAAAAACCAAAAATCAAAATACTTACCTGCTTTTAGCCGTTTTATGGATTAGGATAACATCAATTATATCTTAACCGTTTCATTTAACTTTTAATTACTTTTTAGTATATATTTGTTCTACTAAATCATAAAAATAAAAACCACAAGTCATACCCGTCCATCAAACGGGTTTTGCCACTAGTATATATATATATATATATATATATATATATATATATATATATATATATATTTGGGTAAAAGGGTTAATTCACCCCGGTAAATGTATTACGCCAAAAACATTGAAGTACAAAGGATGAGGGTGTATCCGTCATCTCAGTCCCATAGGACACTTACATACAAAAAACAACTAACCAAACCAACTATATAGGAATGACAGGCCATTCTTATAACAAACACAACAATATAAAACTACTTATGACGACCCTTTGGGCGACTCTCAAAGCCATGTGCAGGAAAATCATAATCATAACCATCATAAGACTTCAAATCATCTAAAAAACCAGCTCCCGGCATGACTTCAGGCATACACACTTCATCTTCATCCGACGAACCAGCTACTGAAAAGGATGAATGATGACGTATAGTCTATATCCGGGTCACGAACCCGACTAAAGTCCAACACTAACTTAGCCAAGTACGAACTGGGCTAAGCCGATTAGATGTTTGGGCTCACGAGGGCCCAAACCCAAAGCTATTCATAGAATAGATATCGGATATCTCCTAATTATGGAGATAATCATTCCCAACCGACTTAGGCGGGATACGCCGAAGGTTGAGGGACACGGAACCAACAAGGATTCCGTGTGTATATAAAGGGAATCACATCCCTCGTTAAAGGTACGATCTACAAACCCTAACTCTCCTTTAACCCTAAACCGATTACTTACTCTCACGCCGGAGGATAATCGTGGTTGACAATCCCACGGTAAGCCTAACGGTGTTTTCTGTCTCTTAGTGCGCAGGTCACAAGCAACAATCAGCAATTGGTACGAGAGCCGGAGCCCCGAACAAGGAATGCCCAACTTTTGTATCAACAAGTGGCGCCATCCGTGGGACAATTCACGAAGAACTAAGACTAGAATGACGAAGCATGGAAATCAACGATCGCAAACGGATCTTACTGGAAAGAAGCCGCACATCGGTTCAGCTTCCAAGCAGACTCCTAGGACAACCTGTACTGCTAAAAACAAGGGATTAGGCCATGGCTTGGTCTTCCCTCTGGTGGAACCGCACTCGGGGACAACCCGGGCCACTACAACCACCACCAGCGCAGCAGATCCACTGCGCACTGTTCTTACCACTCCCCTTCAATCGGCGCTAGAGACTGACCTGAAAAAGGCACCAGATGCACCGGATCGAAATAAGGGCATAGCGGTAGAAACGAATACCCTCGCTCTAGAAGGGGTCGCACCGGAATTAGCACCAAAGGATTTCGTATCCCAGAATTACGAAACCTTGGCCGCTCTCATGCAAGAGTAAGCGAGAAAGAGGTCGAGTCGGAGCCTACAAGCCCGACTCAGTTTTGACTCGGAATACGAAACCTCCCCACTGCGATGACAGAAGGAGAAGCGCGGCAGAGACAACCGCCGACCTCCTGTGTTTAACAGAATTGGGAAGAGGATTGAGGATGATGAGTCATCCAACTCACAAAATTTGGAAGGAAGTGAGGAGGATGAACGGCGTACCAGTGTCCATACCAGACTTGGTAGCCGCAGGATACAGGACAGACTTGGGCGACGATATTCCCCAAGTGAAAGCCCTCCGAGTACAAACTCTAAGGACAGCCGGCGCAAGCGCCGAAAGAGGGAAAATTCGTCCTCCGAAAATTCCTCGGACAACGAGGATAGCGAAACTGGACACTGGAAGTCCAGAAACAGATATAACGACCAGGAGGATGAAGATATATCCCTCCCATGGCGCCGTCAAAAGGTGGATGCGTTTACTCGACGCATCAGTGACTTCTCAGAGAGCAAAAGGAGGCGCATGCCTGCCAACGTGAAAACCTATGACGGAACAGGTGATCCTGATGATCACCTCAAAAATTTTGAATCAGCCGCTACAATTGAAAATTGGCCACAGCCTGTGTGGTGCCACATGTTCAACTCCACACTGGTGGGAAATGCGCGGAACTGGTTCAGCAAGCTTCCACGCAGAAGCATCAATGGCTTTGAGGAATTAAGAAAGGCGTTTCGCCTAAACTTTACTCAGCGGAAGAAGTGCGCTAAAAATCCTGTCGAACTCGCCAGGGTAAAGCAGCGCCAAGGAAAATCTACAAGCACATTCATGGAAAGCTTCAAAGATGAATGCATGCAAGTTAAAGCATGCCCTGAAGTGCTAAAGATCTCTGGTTTCATGAATGGGATTAATAACCCAGAACTCATCAAGAGGTTGAACGACAAGATTCCCGAAACCTTTGATGAACTCATGAAATGCTCTCGGTCCTTCGTCCAGGGAGAAGCCGCCGCGGCGGATAGCAAAAGAAACTACTCGAATTATCGGTCACAAGAACAACCTGGGAGACAATCCACCGACCGGGGTAGTAATCGTAATAGGAGCTATCGCAGCCAGGGGAGCGGGAGGGATGATGAAAGATACACCCCGCTGACCAAGACCCCAAAGGAAATACTCGCAACAGAAGGTGCGAACTTTCCAAGACCGCCGCAAATGCGCACCCCAGAGGATCGGCGCACCGGGAATGGATACTGTGACTACCACGCACAGAAGGGCCACACCACTAATGAATGTGTCCAACTGCGCCAGCTCATTGACAAAATGGTTAAAGAGGGCAGATTGGACCATTTGGTCAAAAACATCAAGGAAGGAAAGGATAGACAGAAGAGTGGAAACAAGAAAGAGACACCCAAAGACAAGGCCGACACCATCTACATGATACAATCATGGCAGCGGGTCACTAGGCAGAAGGTCAGCCAGGAGTTTTCTCATGGCAGTGAAATCTCCTTCCCTACCTTAACTGCGGACAACGCAGTGGTAGAACCTCTCACCATTGAAATCAGTGCGGGGGGTCACGACATCCACCGCATGTCCGTTGATGGTGGAGCATCTGCAGATATCATGTATGAGCACTGCTTCAAGCGACTGCGGCCTGAAATACGCAGTCAGTTAAGCCCAGTCAGGACGGCGCTGACTGGTTTTTACGAGAGAAAAGATATGGCCTATGGGGCAAATACGTCTACTAGTCAGCGTAGGCAGTAAAGAACACTCTGCAGCGCCCTGGATGGACTTCATGGTGATCAAATCCCCTTCGCCATACAATGGCATCATCGGAAGACCAGGGATATCAGCAATGCCACTGTACCGCATAGAGAATGTAACACGATTACATGCGAAACGGCACCTATCCCAGAACAACACGCAACCAAAGTTCCAAATCTGAAGGTTGCAATCCACCCTGACTACCCAGAATAGGAAATATCCATCGGAGGGTCACTGTCGAACCACAGCAAAGCAGCTGTGTGTGCACTCTTGCAAAAGAATTTGGACATTTTTGCATGGGAGCCAAAGCACATGACCGGGGTACCACGTTCGATCACTGAACATAAGTTGAGAATCCGACAAGGATACTCACCAATACGCCAGAAGAAGCGCGGCCAGGCTCCAGAGCGCGCGCAAGCAATCCTGGCAGAAGTACACAAGCTAGTAGAGGCAGGAATCATGCGTGAGGTCTACTACCATGACTGGCTTTCTAACCCAGTCATGGTCAAGAAGAGCGACGGTAGCTGGCGAATGTGCGTAGACTTCACAGACCTCAATAAAGCATGTCCACAAGACTGCTACCCGCTATCGGAGATAGACTGGAAAATAGAGTCTTTGTGCGGATATCCATTAAAGTGTTTCCTCGATGCATACAAAGGATATCATCAAATACAGATGGCTAAGGAGGACGAGGAAAAAATGGCCTTTCACACAAGCCAAGGCGTCTACTGTTACACAAAAATGCCCTTTGGCCTTAAGAATGCGGGCGCCACCTATCAGCGGTTAGTAGATAATGCTTTCGAAAAATAGGTGGGCCGCAACCTAGAGGTCTATGTTGATGACCTAGTCATAAAGAGCCATACTGAAGATGAGTTAGTACGCGATATTGAGGAAACGTTCAAAACTCTACGAGAGATCAACATGAAGCTGAATCCCAAAAAGTGTACCTTCGGCGCTACTGAAGGCATGTTCTTTGGATACCTGATAGAACCTGACGGTATAAAACCGTGTACAGAAAAGACAAAGGCGGTCATCAAACTTCCTTCACCGCGCACGTTGAAGGACGTCCAATCTCTCAACGGAAAGATGGCCGGTCTAAACAGATTCCTATCCAAGTCAGCAGACAAATCATTACCCCTTTTCAAAACACTCAAGAAGTGTATAAAAAAGGGTGATTTCCGGTGGACTACGGAGGCAGAAGAGGCCTTCACACAGCTTAAACAGCATCTGGCAACACTCCCAACACTTGTCGCACCCTGACCAGGGGAAGAGCTGATCATGTATTTATCTGCAACGATGGAGCAGTCAGCGCAGTGTTACTAACAGATAGGGATTCAGTACAAACCCCTGTCTATTTTGTAAGCAAGGCGCTCAAGAAGACCGAGATGAACTACAGCGCCATGGAAAAATTAGTCCTGACATTGGTGTTTGCTGCTAAACGACTGCGTAGGTACTTCCAAGCGCACCCGATAGCAGTAATCACAGACCAACCAATCAAGCAAATCATCTCCAAACCTGACGCATCAGGACGACTACATAAGTGGAGTGTGTTGCTAGGCGAGCACAACATCTCTTATTTAACCACGTACTGCAATCAAAGGACAGATTCTCGCAAACTTCATCATCGAAAAGCCAGACACCGATGATGCACCCGCACCAAGCAAGAAGGAACTACAAGATCCATGGATCTTGTTTACAGATGGATCCTCATGCGTTGACAGGTCAGGGGCTTGCCTCATTCTCACAAATCCAGAGGGAATGGAGTTCACTTACGCACTGCGTTTTGAATTTACAGCGACAAACAATGAAGCAGAGTATGAAGCTCTAATCGCCGGACTACGCATTGCAGCTCGAATGGGTGTACGTAACCTGGAAGCAAATGTGGACTCCCGGCTAGTAGCCAACCACGTGTTGGGCGAGTACGTGGCCAAAGAGGAAAATATGATCCAGTACCTCGACAAGACCAAGGCACTAATCCAAGGCTTTGACAGGTTTACCATCAAACAGGTCCCTAGAGGGGAAAACCGAAAATCGGATGCGCTAAGCAAAATCGCATCCACAAGTTTTGCACACCTATCCAAACAAGTGTTGGTGGAAAAGTTAAAAAGAAAATCCATCTCAGAAATGGAAGTATCCACGGTAATAGAGGAAGACGGACCTACGTGGATGACACCGATAAAGGAATTCATAAGCAAGGGCGTATTACCCCAAGAGCAGAAGGAAGCCCAAAGGATACGGCGCACAGCACAAAGGTTTGAACTTCGGGACAACATCCTATATCATCGCTCTTTCTTGCAACCCTGGCTTCGCTGTGTTGGTCCCCTACAAGCTAACTATGTACTGCGAGAAATCCATGAAGGACCATGCAGCATGCATTCAGGACCACAGTCCGTTGTGGCGCGCGCTTTGCGGTCAGGGTACTATTGGCCCACCATGCACCGCGATGCGCGGGACCTAATAAGAAAATGCAGCGACTGCCAAGTTCACAGACCTGTTCCACGACAACCGCAACAGGAGCTGACCCCAATTACAGCACCATGGCCATTCCACAAATGGGGCATCGACATTGCAGGCCCTTTCCCCGTTGCAGCAGGAGGATTAAAGTTCCTCATAGTCGCCATAGACTACTTCACCAAGTGGATCGAAGCAAAGGCAGTGGTAACAATCACCGGCAACTAGGTAAAACGTTTTGTCCGGGAAAATATTGTATGCCGCTTCGGACTACCTGGGGAAATCATCTCGGACAACGGGAAACAGTTCTGCGAAAACCCTTTCAAGGATTGGTGCGAGAAGTTGAACATCACACAACACTTCGCGTCAGTTAAACACCCACAAACCAACGTCTTAGTAGAGCGCGCAAATTGAAGCCTGGGTGAAGGAATTAAGGCACGCCTGGACAAGCACAAGGGAAGGTGGGTGGAAGAACTATCGCATGTTTTGTGGGCACATCGCACCTCAATCAAAACCAGCACGGGAGACACTCCCTTTTCCCTAGTCTACGGGACAGAAGCCGTCATACTAGCCGAAATTGGAATGCCAACTATTCGCACTGCGGAAATTAATGTGGCAACCAATGATGACGAGCGGCGAGTCGACTTAGACCTGCTAGAAGAAAGGCGCGAACACGCAGCGATACGGGAAGAAAAATCAAAGTCAAGGATGAAGGGATACTATGACGCTAAAGTGCGGAGTGTTTCATTCAGACCAGGTGACTTCGTTTACCGCGCCAATGATGCGAGCCATGCAGAAGACACGTGTAAACTTGGACCGAAGTGGGAAGGACCCTATGAGGTTACTGAAGCACTAGGAACAGGTGCGTACAAGCTACGAGGCTTGGATGGTCGTGAACTGCCACGCACATGGAACATTTGCAACCTCAAGAGGTGCTACCTATAGGAATGGCTACGGCCCAGCGCACAGACGCTCCTGCATTTTATTAAAGTGCCCAATAAACATCTATGTATTTATTTTTTGTTTTCCTTAGTATAATGTCTTATTTATTTAAACTTGCAAGTATCAATAAAACGTCACGGTTTCTAGCTAACTCCGCGACACATTTTTGTTATTTCCATATACTGTATGTCTTAACCATTTTTTATCTCTTGCCTACATGGCGTGCATGCACTATAAAAAACCCACGATGGTAAAAGGATAAGTTAACCTACTAAACAACTTGTTGAGTAAGAGGGTTGCAAACCCATCAACACCGGATCACGTATCCTTGTTAAACACCTTGTTCTCAAGACGTTGAAATAAGTTTGTGCGCACCTCACGATGGGTGCGCAACATCACATATGGTGCACGTTTAACAACTTAGGAACCAAGACACTTGATTCCTCAACGTAATATTTACAGTACGCTGCATATCACAACATACACGATTATGATAGACAATACTTAGAACTTTTTTTTAAGTATACCGTGATTTTCATACATGACTATGAATTTCCTATATTATTTGCGCTTGTGTCACGAATACATCTTTTACGAAAAGACAAACAGATACGTATACATATTACAAGTTGCAATACTATCCATACAAACTTAACAAAAGAAGATTTTATTAATAACTACGAGTTATTACAAAAAGGATTGTTACTTTACAAAGTACAACCTAACAACTATGACAACGCCTAAGTGATGAGCTTCCCGCTTGGCTTACATCATCAACAGCCTTCTCTAGGCGCTGCAATAACTCAGCATCTCTTTGTGACACTGTTTCCACACTTACAGGCACCCCGTCAGACCTGGGAAGGTGTGCGGCGCCAATCCCACAAAGGATAGCCTTTCCCTTCACGCCCTTCTTCTTAGCGACCCTGGTCATATGGGTTTCTAAGGATTCCTTCAGGGGAATTTCCTTTTCCAACACAAAGGGATTCAAAAGATCACGAGGACGAGCAAAGATTGGTTCCTGTAGTTGGAACACATCAGGCTTCAAGAACAGATCTGGCTGTGCTGCTGCTTCATCACCACGGTGGCGGGCCAGAGTTAACCCCTCCATAATTACATTTATTGGGTAATCCTGGTCGCGCTCCATTTGCGAGATATGAGGAAGCTCTAACACCTTCATCTGCTCCATAGCTGCAACAAGCTCCTCATATGCATGGCTATTGTACCCAGGTACCTAATCAATAACCACTTTCAACAAGTTAGCCTCGTGCAGTTTTTCTATAGCTTCAGCCCTGCCACGGGCAAGGGCACATCGCACCACCGTCCCAAACTTGTCCACCACCTCTGGGGACTCTACCGTACCAAGGGCGGCAAGACGCAACCCATGGCTAATTAGCCATCTGCGCTCGGAAATAGATGAAACCAGCTGTGGATATAACTCCTCGTCGTACTCTATGCTGAGCTGGCGCAACTTCATCTCCTGCGCTTCTAGGGCATTTTTTACAGTGGCACCGAAGTCTTCAAGCTGTGAAGTCATCGCGTCTTTGCCATTCTCCAAATACTTCAGTTCCCAGTGGCACGCAGACTTATACCCTGATGCCTCTGCACGCTCTTGGTTTATTTGACACATCAGCGCCATCTTATCTTCAGCGAGATTTTTGGCGTATGAACTCATGCTCTCTGCTTCAGCTTTGGCGCTGGCCAACTGTGCTTCCAGTGACACAATATGCTGATCCTTTTGGCTACTTTCACCAGCACACTTCACCTTTAACTGCGCAGACAGTAATACAAGATCCTCAACCAGCTGGCTCATTGGTGCATCCCTTGCAGTCACTGGTGCCGCGCTGCGGATCTCTGGTTCAGAAGACTCAGAGCGAACAGGAATATCTTTCGGTGGCGACTCCACAACCTGTTCAAGCCTACATACACAGACAAAGGATTATCAGTTTCCCATATAAAACAGTGGGCGCATACATATATAAAAAAAAGAACATTGAAGACATTACTTACTGTGGACTAGAGATATTCACAGCGGGGTGAGATGACGCATCATCACTGGCTGATGACTCCACAGTGAGGATCACCGGGCACTTTTTCCTCGACGAACTCGCGCCATCCTCTCTGAGCGACCTTTTGCGCTTTAGCCCGGACTCTTGTTCTTCTTCTTCTTCCTCCAGAGGCTGCGCCGCTGCTACGGGTTGTGGCTGCACCACGGGGGATGGCACTCTGGGGCGTGGCACGCTTTGCAACGGCGTCGCTTCCATGGCAACCGAAGAACTAGTCCCTACTTCCCCAATATTCATCTCTAGGGTACGCCCTGCGGTAGCCTCTAGGATGGGCTCTTCTCCATCTTTCAGCGGCCGCGTCCCTACGTTGACCTCAATCGGATTTGCTAGTTGCACAACGGTGAACAAATCCATCTCTGCGCAACAGAAGACAACAAGTACACGGTTACATAATATGCAAAAAGGAAAAGAAGACTCTTACATTAATTAAACAAGGAGAGGTAGAGGAACGAGCACCCACCCTGGCCATTCGCGCCTACGAAGATTGGCATCTCATCCGGCATACCAAAGTAATTCCGGCTAATGCCCATGTGCACCAAGAATTCCTCAGGATAGGCACTAATGGGGATGCGGTTGTCGTTTATCAGTTCCGCATCCTCCACGATATAGGATCCAGGCAGGGGGCGCTCGTCCCTCGGCAATGTCCCCTGGGTATAAAATTCAAAACGCGGTGGGAAGCACACGTCGTATACCCAGAAGAAAGTCTCCCTCCAGTTCATGAGCGCGTCCAGTTTTTCTGTATAACATTGGTAGCGCCCAGCGCGTTTCACAAAAGAGACCCACCCGTGCGACCACGTTGTGTGGTAAAATGCACGGAACAAGTTGATAGTCGGGTTAATCGCCAGTAATCGGCAATTAACCTCGAAATTGGTGATCTTCGCTGCACCAATGCTGTAAAACCCGAAAAATCTAAAACATATATAAAGACGAAAATACCCTTGGAACCAAGAATAATAAAATACGTAAAACACGTTTATAATAAATTATGAAATTAAAAACCTAATAAATAAAACTTAACAAATATAATTTCGTGAACGACTTTGGTACGACAAGGATTTAAACGATTTGCTAATGAAGTTGGGCCGTTCGTTTGTTGATATGGGCTCGTTTCCTTTGTTTTGTTTTTGCGCCAAGCCGAGGACCAAGAGGAGCCAAGAAGGCGTTTGTTTTGTGTCGTGTGAGCCAAGGGCCGAAGCCCATTGGGTGTTTGTTTGTGTGACCGGTTGGACCCAAGCCAACCCAAACCCAACTTTTCCTAAACCTAAACTAAATGTTAACAATAAATACATCACATAATCATTAAATTGAAACCCCAGTTTGCTTTGCCTCTTCTTTTTCTTTCTTCTTGCTCGGCCGAGACCCATAACACCTTGGTGTTGAGATTTTTGCTTCGACAAGTTAAGGTATAACGTTTATTCATCTTCCTTTAACGTACCTTGCATGTATATGTCAAGATATATTTTGTTTCGTTGTGTTTTGTTCTTTTTGTTTGTGGCCGAGAGATGTAAACCGAAAACAAGGCAAACCCTAATCCATTTAACTTGTAATTAATAAGGAACATGTAACGTGATAAGTAATATTGAATCGGGTCGTGTATATGTTGAGTTAACCTAGGCCGAAACATGCATGAGTTAGGACCGAACCATTTGTAATCTATTCGGCCTATGTAAAACATTATAACTTGAATATGTAACATGTTTAGATGAGCTAGAACTTTTGTATGACTTGCTAGCCGAAACCCTAGTTTAAATCGAATACATATGTACATGAGATTTAGACGTGTAATAAATAAGTAAGGGTTACGTAAACATAAACCCTAGTTTAATATGTAAAGCGTATAAAGTATACTAAACCCTAATAACTTATGGTCACATGAAATCATAAACGTACATGATAAAGTGTAAAAGTAAAGAAGGTTATTAATTACGTATTAGGTTAAGTAGCGAGTCATTAAGACGTAACATGTAAAGTAAATGCATATTAATGAGATATTAAAGAATAAGAAAACCCTAGAACATAAATGAGAGTTGATTAGGGTTTGAGCTAATATAGTAAGTGTTATTTCATGTGTGAGTTATAACTATAAGCTATTTTCACATTTAAACATAGACTTTAATAAATGATATAACGAACCCTAATCTACAACATTAATTATAAAATACTTAAGACTCATTAATAAAACCCTAAAGTATGAAGATCATTAAGTATGAATACCAAATATTAAAAGATCATTTTGACGATTATGGAGTCATAAATAACTTGGACGACCGTTAATGTCTATAGGTTCGGTGAAGAGGGAGTAATCCTTTGCCTTTCGTCTTTCTGCTTTTTGATCATTTGCGTTGGAATAAGGTACAGATATTCTGACCTTTTCAGTAAAGGTTTCTCTTACGTTTTCTTTTGTATTAGGTTTTCCTAAGCCTTTGCTATGAATCCCAAATCTGATTTGTTTTGAGCTATTGCTTATCTGAACTCTGATTTCTGAATTATGAAACATCTGATTTGAATTATCTGATATGAAAACTATGATTTTGGAAATATGAATGATTTTCTGATAAATATGATCTGTGTCAGTTATGACATTCTGATTTGACCTAAGATAGTTTGACACCCGAGCCAAATATTTAACTAGTCATGGGGGTTCCATGTCCGTATCAGTGATGCACCTCTGATATGACTCTAGGGCAGTAGAGTGATGTTCTGCCACGTCTCTGGATGGTAAAGCATATTTGTGAATATGTAGGAAGGGGCATATGGATGCATCCTAGATCTGTTATATGTTATATGTTATCTGTTATATGTTATCTGATGATTGATGCTGCGTGCATGCACGTCCTTCATAACTCTGGTAGGTCTCCCCTACAAATGTTGCCTTATGTGAATATGAATAAGATCTGATATATGTTTCTGGGCTCGTGGTAGTTGACTATAAACTTCATTTGAAATTATGATTTATGCTTTGAAAATGATTAAGATTTTGCTATTGCTTATTCACTTTATTTCGTATCCGTTATCGTTTAGTATTCGCTTTTGCTTTCATATCTGTTCACTGGGCTTTTGAAGCTCAGCCGCACTTTTCTTTTCTTCCGTGGCAGGTATCTAAGCATTGGAAGCTGGGTTGCTTTGGGATGAGTGCTTGAGTGGACTTACCTTAGAGATTTTAGCTTTGATTTCTTATGATGCCATTTAGACTTATTTATTTCGGATATTATGTTGAAGTTATTACGTTTCCGCTGGGACCTATGTACTGAAGTCATTTGACTTGGATTATTTTCCGCATTTATGTTAAGACTTTCTTTTGGTTATGTATGTTTTGCTTTGATATGACACCATTACTTGTGATTCCTTTACCCTTGGCGGGTCGAGGCGTTACAATTTATGGCATCAGAGCCCAGGTTTACGACTTGTAGTCAGGACCTGTGAACATAAGAACCTTAAGTTATCCCTTAGAGTTAGGATTTGACCTGTGAGGATTGGGTAGACTTAGGTTTCCTTCTGCGAACTTCCATTTCGAATCTCATCTTTGTTCATTTTGCTAATCGTTTGAATATCCTTCAGATGGTTCGAACTCGTCAAAATTTGGATGGAGACGATGATGCTCCTAACATGGATGCTGCGATTACGAATGCTCTCAACTCTCTTTTCCCTGGTTTGACTACACCTGAGATGATGGAACAGGTGATCAATAACATCCGTAATCAGAATGGTGCTTCGGGTAGTGGTGGAGGAAATCAACCCACAGGCATTCACACTTGGATCGAGCATTTCGGTAAGCTCAAGCCTCTTTCTTTTAGCACTGCTGCTACTCCCACTGAAGCTGAGGACTGGATCACTCATGTTGAAAAGCTGTTTGAAGTACTGGGTTGTGGAGACGAGTTTAAAACTCGTTTGGCTACATTTAAGTTGGAAGGTGATGCTTTGAATTGGTGGAAAGCATTGAAACAAGCACGAGGAGGAGATGCTTTCGCTGTTACTTGCACTTGGGCGGAGTTTCGGACTATCTTCTATAACCGTTACTTCCCTGATGCTGAACAGCAAAGGTATGAGAGGGATTATCAGGCGATCTACCAGCTTGATCATGAGAACTCCAATGAGTACATGAGTAGGTTTATGAGGTTGGTAAGCTTTGTTAGAGCGATTGCTGGAGATGGTAGGCGCCAAGCTAAGCATTTCAAATGGGGACTGAAGAAGTGGGTGTTGGACCGACTGCTTAACACTGACTATGAGGATGTGTCGGCCTGCAATGATGCAGCTCGTAACATTGAGATCTTTCATGAGGGTTCAGGTTACAACAAGCGTAATCGCGATGGTGATCGGATTCAAGGTAAGACTCAAAGTAATGAGTATAAGGGAAATACTGGCAGGAGTTATGATTCAAAGGGACAAGTGGATAAGGGTTATGATCAGCGGGGTCAGTCGGGAAGGAATGTGGACTCTAGGCGCCCTGAGGCGAGGGGTCAGGATAGCAGAGCTGCTGGTAAGAATGGAAATGATCGTCAGAATCAAGGTAATAATAACCAGCGTTACAACAAAGATCAGTCGGCTCGAGGATCGAATCAGGGTCGTGCTTCAGGATCTTCTGGTCAGCAAAGGACAGCTGAAGTTTTGCCTCCCCCACCTATCTGTACTACTTGTGGAAAGGCTCATCCGGGACCGTGTTTCAAGGCCACTGGTGGATGTTTCTCTTGTGGTTCCACTACTCACAAGATCAAGGATTGCCCTAAGAGGAACCCAGCGATTCCTGGGAACTACACCAAGCCGCCACCTACTACTGGACATGTTTATGCTACTACTCGGAATCAGGCGGAGCATACTTCAGGCACCATTACGGGAACTCTTTTCATTGATGATTATTCTGTCTTCGTTTTATTTGACACCGGTGCAACACACTCCATCATATCTGTCACTTGTGCTAAGAAACTTAATATGAAGCCACAACCACTAACGAATCACTTATCGATATCTACGCCTATGAAAAGCCACATGATCATTGATCATAAATACGCTAAGTGTCCTCTTCGTTTGATGATCGTATTCGCCCTGCACATCTGTATCCTCTCGATATGGTCGACTTTGATATCATTCTAGGCATGGATTGGTTGGCTTATCATAGAGCTTCCATCGACTGCTATGCTAGAACTGTGATCTTTGGAGACATAAAACATCCTGAATTCGTTTATTATGGTTCTAAACCACTCAAATCTGTTAAGTTCATTTCTGCTATGAAGGCACGGACCATGATTGCTCATGGGTGTCAAGGTTTTCTGGCATCTGTTAAGGACACATCTTTAGAGAGTCCTAACATTGAAAACCTTTCTGTTGTTTGTGAATTCACTGACGTTTTTCCCGATGAACTCCCTGGACTTCCTCCAGCTCGAGAAGTTGAGTTTAGCATTGAGTTAATCCCTGGTGCTAAACCGATTTCGAAAGCTCCGTATCGTATGGCACCTGTAGAACTGAAGGAGTTGAAGGAACAGCTGCAAGAGATGATAGATAATGGATTCATTCGACCTAGTGTTTCTCCATGGGGTGCACCTGTCTTGTTTGTGAAGAAGAAGGATGGAAGTATGCGTTTATGTATCGACTACCGTGAACTCAACCGTATTACTATTCGGAACCGCTATCCTCTTCCGCGCATAGACGATTTGTTTGATCAACTGCAAGGAGCTAAGTTCTTTTCAAAGATTGATTTGAGGTCTGGTTATCATCAACTACGTGTGAAGGAGCAAGATGTTCCTAAGACCGCGTTTCATACCAGATATGGTCATTATGAGTTTCTCGTTATGCCTTTTGGTTTGACGAATGCACCTGCTGTGTTTATGGACCTGATGAATCGTGTTTTCCATGAGTTTCTCAACAAGTTCGTTATTGTTTTCATCGACGACATCTTAGTTTACTCTAAGTCTGAAGAGGAGCATGAGCAACATCTCCGGATAGTTTTGGAGATTTTGAGGAAGAAGAAGTTGTACGCCAAATTCTCGAAGTGCGAATTTTGGTTAGGACAAGTCGCTTTCCTTGGTCATATCGTATCAGCTGATGGTATAACCATGGATCCGTCTAAGGTTGAGGCTATCACTAAGTGGCCAAGACCTACGACAGTGACTGAGGTCAGGAGTTTTCTAGGACTTGCTGGATACTATCGACGTTTTGTGGAAGGTTTCTCTCGTTTAGCTTTGCCTTTAACCCAATTGATGAGGAAAGGTGAAAAGTTCGTGTGGACGGATGAAAGAGAAAAGAGTTTTGAAGAATTGAAACGGAGGTTGGTGTCCGCTCCTATTTTGACTCTTCCGTCTGGTTCTGGAGGATACCAGATCTATAGCGATGCATCTAAGAAAGGATTGGGCTGTGTCTTGATGCAACATGGTAAGGTGATAGCTTACGCTTCAAGACAACTGAAACCTTATGAGGAGAATTACCCCACACATGACCTTGAGTTAGCTGATGTGGTGTTCGCGTTGAAGATCTGGAGACATTACTTGTATGGAGAGACGTGTGATATTTTCACCGATCATAAGAGTCTCAAGTATATTTTCACTCAAAAGGAACTCAATATGAGACAAAGAAGATGGTTAGAACTTCTTAAGGATTATGACACCAACATTCAGTACCATCCTGGTAAGGCTAATGTAGTTGCTGACGCTCTTAGCCGGAAATCAGGTATGCTTGCAAGTATTGAGATTGAGCCTAGGATCATTCGTGAATTAGAGCGTTCGGATGTTGAGTTGTGCGTACGAGGGTTTGGTGGATATTGGGCAAGTATGAAGGTGGAGTCAAACCTTATACTGCAAATTAAGGAAGCTCAGAAAGATGACGGCGAGTTGTGGGCCGTAGCTCAGAATGTTGAAGAAGGTAAGCAGACGGAGTTTAAGGTTGATAATGACGGAATTGTATGGTATGAAGATAGGCTTTGCGTTCCCAATGATCAGGTACTTCGTGAGAAAGTTATGACTGAAGCTCATAGTTCTCCTTTCACTATCCATCCTGGTTCTACCAAGATGTATAGGGATTTGAAACAGTATTTCTGGTGGAACGGCATGAAGCAAGATGTGGCGACGTTCGTGTCAAAGTGTATGATTTGTCAGCAAGTGAAGATCGAACATCAAAGAGCTAGTGGACTGTTACAACCATTGGATATTCCGACATGGAAGTGGGATAAGATATCTATGGACTTTGTGACTGGACTACCTCTTACTAAGAAGAAGCATGATGCGATTTGGGTGGTTGTTGATCGGCTAACCAAATCTGCTCATTTCTTACCAATTAGAAAGGATTATGGTATTGGTAGATTGGCATAGATTTTTCAGCAAGAGATAGTTAGACTTCATGGTACTCCGACGGCTATTGTGTCAGATAGAGATCCGCGTTTTACTTCTCGTTTCTGGAAGGGTTTGCAGAAAGCTTGGGGTACTCGACTTAATTTTAGTACGGCTTTTCATCCTCAAACAGATGGTCAGTCAGAGAGGACTATTCAGACCTTAGAAGACATGCTAAGGGCTTGTGCTTTGGAATGGACTGGCAGCTGGGATGAATATTTGTGTTTGGTAGACTTTGCATATAATAACAGTTGGCATACTAGCATTAAGGCAGCACCGTTTGAACTTCTTTATGGAAGGAAATGTAGATCACCTACTTGTTGGGATGAAGTGGGTGAACGTCTGATCAAAGGTCCGGAAATGATTGAGATCACTAGTGAGAAAGTTGTTGTTGCTAGAGAAAAGTTGAAGGAGGCTAGGTCTCGTCAGAAAAGTTATGCCGACAAGCATTGTCGTGATTTAGAGTTTCGAGTTGGTGATCGTGTGTTTTTGAAAGTCTCGCCGTTTAGAGGTGTGAAACGTTTTGGAATCAAGGGAAAGCTCAGTCCTCGATTCATTGGTCCGTTTGAAATTCTGGAACGTGTAGGAGAAGTTTCGTATCGATTAGCACTTCCGCCTCAGTTATCGCATGTTCATGATGTGTTCCATGTATCTCTCCTAAGAGGATACAATTATCATCCATTACACGTTGCTTCGTATCCGTTTGATCAGATTCGATCCGATATGTCTTTGTCTGAAGAACCAGAAGCTATTTTGGAAAGACAAGAAAGAGTCATGAGAAGTAAAGTTATTCCGTTCGTTAAGATTCTTTGGAAAAATCACCCAGAGCGTGAGGCTACTTGGGAGACCGAAGAGTCGATGCGAGCTAGTTATCCTCATTTCTTTGAATAGTTCGGTATGTTCTCATTTCGTTCTCGTTTTCGTTTCTGTTTCATTTCAATTTTCGAGGACGAAAATTTTTTTTTAGAGGGGAAGAGTTGTAAAACCCGAAAAATCTAAAACATATATAAAGACGAAAATACCCTTGGAACCAAGAATAATAAAATACGTAAAACACGTTTATAATAAATTACGAAATTAAAAACCTAATAAATAAAACTTAACAAATATAATTTCGTGAACGACTTTGGTACGACAAGGATTTAAACGATTTGCTAATGAAGTTGGGCCGTTCGTTTGTTGATATGGGCTCGTTTCCTTTGTTTTGTTTTTGCGCCAAGCCGAGGACCAAGAGGAGCCAAGAAGGCGTTTGTTTTGTGTCGTGTGAGCCAAGGGCCGAAGCCCATTGGGTGTTTGTTTGTGTGACCGGTTGGACCCAATCCAACCCAAACCCAACTTTTCCTAAACCTAAACTAAATGTTAACTATAAATACATCACATAATCATTAAATTGAAACCCTAGTTTGCTTTGCCTCTTCTTTTTCTTTCTTCTTGCTCGGCCGAGACCCATAACACCTTGGTGTTGAGATTTTTGCTTCGACAAGTTAAGGTATAACGTTTATTCATCTTCCTTTAACGTACCTTGCATGTATATGTCAAGATATATTTTGTTTCGTTGCGTTTTGTTCTTTTTGTTTGTGGCCGAGAGATGTAAACCGAAAACAAGGCAAACCCTAATCCATTTAACTTGTAATTAATAAGGAACATGTAACGTGATAAGTAATATTGAATCGGGTCGTGTATATGTTGAGTTAACCTAGGCCGAAACATGCATGAGTTAGGACCGAACCATTTGTAATCTATTCGGCCTATGTAAAACATTATAACTTGAATATGTAACATGTTTAGATGAGCTAGAACTTTTGTATGACTTGCTAGCCGAAACCCTAGTTTAAATCGAATACATATGTACATGAGATTTAGACGTGTAATAAATAAGTAAGGGTTACGTAAACATAAACCCTAGTTTAATATGTAAAGCGTATAAAGTATACTAAACCCTAATAACTTATGGTCACATGAAATCATAAACGTACATGATAAAGTGTAAAAGTAAAGAAGGTTATTAATTACGTATTAGGTTAAGTAGCGAGTCATTAAGACGTAACATGTAAAGTAAATGCATATTAATGAGATATTAAAGAATAAGAAAACCCTAGAACATAAATGAGAGTCGATTAGGGTTTGAGCTAATATAGTAAGTGTTATTTCATGTGTGAGTTATAACTATAAGCTATTTTCACATTTAAACATAGACTTTAATAAATGATATAACGAACCCTAATCTACAACATTAATTATAAAATACTTAAGACTCATTAATAAAACCCTAAAGTATGAAGATCATTAAGTATGAATACCAAATATTAAAAGATCATTTTGACGATTATGGAGTCATAAATAACTTGGACGACCGTTAATGTCTATAGGTTCGGTGAAGAGGGAGTAATCCTTTGCCTTTCGTCTTTCTGCTTTTTGATCATTTGCGTTGGAATAAGGTACAGATATTCTGACCTTTTCAGTAAAGGTTTCTCTTACGTTTTCTTTTGTATTAGGTTTTCCTAAGCCTTTGCTATGAATCCCAAATCTGATTTGTTTTGAGCTATTGCTTATCTGAACTCTGATTTCTGAATTATGAAACATCTGATTTGAATTATCTGATATGAAAACTATGATTTTGGAAATATGAATGATTTTCTGATAAATATGATCTGTGTCAGTTATGACATTCTGATTTGACCTAAGATAGTTTGACACCCGAGCCAAATATTTAACTAGTCATGGGGGTTCCATGTCCGTATCAGTGATGCACCTCTGATATGACTCTAGGGCAGTAGAGTGATGTTCTGCCACGTCTCTGGATGGTGAAGCATATTTGTGAATATGTAGGAAGGGGCGTATGGATGCATCCTAGATCTGTTATATGTTATATGTTATCTATTATATGTTATCTGATGATTGATGCTGCGTGCATGCACGTCCTTCATAACTCTGGTAGGTCTCCCCTACAAATGTTGCCTTATGTGAATATGAATAAGATCTGATATATGTTTCTGGGCTCGTGGTAGTTGACTATAAACTTCATTTGAAATTATGATTTATGCTTTGAAAATGATTAAGATTTTGCTATTGCTCATTCACTTTATTTCGTATCCGTTATCGTTTAGTATTCGCTTTTTCTTTCATATCTGTTCACTGGGCTTTTGAAGCTCAGCCGCACTTTTCTTTTCTTCCGCGGCAGGTATCTAAGCATTGGAAGCTGGGTTGCTTTGGGATGAGTGCTTGAGTGGACTTACCTTAGAGATTTTAGCTTTGATTTCTTATGATGCCATTTAGACTTATTTATTTCGGATATTATGTTGAAGTTATTACGTTTCCGCTGGGACCTACGTACTGAAGTCATTTGACTTGGATTATTTTCCGCATTTATGTTAAGACTTTCTTTTGGTTATGTATGTTTTGCTTTGATATGACACCATTACTTGTGATTCCTTTACCCTTGGCGGGTCGGGGCGTTACAAATGCAGTGCAGCTGAGATATGTGCAGTTGATAATAATTCAATACGTCATACAGAAATTGGGATATGGGTACACGTTGATTCGCGAATTCGAAAAAACGCGTGTATACCCCCACTTTCCCTTCGGGGAAATCTGCAATCGATGCTCGCGCATCCGGAACAACCGGATGCACGTCAAGTGGTATGAAATAATCGGAGGTGAACTCTTGAAGTTCCCCCTCTGTTATGTCGGAGGTGAAATCAGGAAGCTGTTTGACCATGGTACTCCTTTTCTTTTTTAATGCGCACGCGCGGTTACCTTTGGAATAGGCAGTTTTTTCTGTTGCAGATGAATGGTTTCTTAACAATGGCGGATTGAATATTTTTTACTGTGAGAAACACAGTCAAAATGAGGCAGCCGCTTATATAGTTTTACTCATTCACACGATGAGCGACACGTGGCTCCCACGATCACTAACTGTGTGGCTATGATCAACTGATGTGACGCTGCTGCAGTTACTTTCCCCCGAATAACGAGGCGTCCATTTTAAATCCCATGTCTAGATACGATGTACCGGTGGGTATATTTTTATGGCTTCTTGGCTACGCTTCGAAGTTTTTTCAATGACTACGGTTATTAGTCTAGCATCCGCAGTTAGTCACTGCGCATACTAGACTGGGGGGACATGATGACGTATAGTCTATATCCGGGTCACGAACCCGACTAAAGTCCAACACTAACTTAGCCCGGTACGAACTGGGCTAAGCCGATTAGATGTTTGGGCTCACGAGGGCCCAAACCCAAAGCTATTCATAGAATAGATATCGGATATCTCCTAATTATGGAGATAATCATTCCCAACCGACTTAGGCGGGATACGCCGAAGGTTGAGGGACACGGAACCAACAAGGATTTCATGTGTATATAAAGGGAATCACATCCCTCGTTAAAGGTACGATCTACAAACCCTAACTCTTCTTTAACCCTAAACCGATTACTTACTCTCATGCCGAAGGATAATCGTGGGAGACAATCCCACGGTAAGCCTAACAGTGTTTTCTGTCTCTTAGTGCGCAGGTCTCAAGCAACAATCAGCAATTGGTACGAGAGCCGGAGCCCCGAACAAGGAATGCCCAACTTTTGTATCAACAATGAACTTTCCTTCCTAATAGACACCTTGTGGATCTTAGAGAATTGATCCCACAAACTGCCATTGCCACTTTTGGCAGGTAAATCACTAGTAGAAAATTGACAGACGGTATCCGTCTTGTCACTAACATGTGGTACCCCCACCACCACCTTGCTCAGACCAGTATCACCCTTAAACACTCCCGGAGTAGCACCAACAGAATCATCCTTTGAAAGCTGATCCAACGGACCAGCCTCCAAACTACTTTTAGTATCATTGGCATTCTTCTTCGTAGTAGGTTTAGAAACAGGTTTATATTCAAAATTTGACTTTGGTTTGAAATACCGAGGCCTTTGGTTACCTTTGGTAGCCCTATTTCCATCCTTATCCAGGTGAACACCCCTATTAACACCAACATCTTTATGAGCCAAATCTGAACCCTTAGTAGCCGGCATTCTTCTAAGAGGGAAATTAACGTCCTCATGGTTAAAGACCATACATTTAGAACACCGATCTGACCACCATTCATATTCAACTTCAAGAATTTCCATATAATGACCTTTACCCTCCGGCAAAGGAATAGCCACTTCAATTGATTCCAAAACAGCCTTTTCAGCAGATAATTCAATTAGAACACGTGCATAAGAATAACGACCCCAAGGATTACGACACATAGCACTAGTACCTTCATCCATTCTTATAACACGACCAAGCTGTTTTGCAATTAAACCAACACCGACTTCAGAGTATGCAATTGCAGGTACATTATGAATAATAACCCATACTGGTACCTTAGTAATCTTCTCCCTCTCTAACCTTGTATTAGGAATCCAAGTCTTCAAGAACATAGGATTCGCTTTGATAAACCAAGGACCACCCTCAAGCACCTTATTCATACCCACTCGAGTCTTAAATTTGAAAAGGAAGAAATCACTACGCATCATTACACACTCGAAACCAAACTTACCCCACGCATGCTTAACATAATCAGCAACAATTGGGAAAGCTAACCGTTGCCCAATGAATTAGCCGCACAATGTATTATCAAATTTAGAACTCATATCGTCAATAACGGCTACGGGAATAACAACGCTAGCACCACAAATCTTATCACCCTTGGTTGGACCAGCCCCACTATCCAAATCAGAACCCACATAAGCATCCCCCAACACGGCAGCAGGTTTAGTGACATTTATAGCATTCGAAGCATCAAAATTATGACCAACCAAACGTTTAGTATCACTTTCAGCAGGTATAGATGCATGAACAGCAGTATTAGCAGCATCTGGTGCCAAAATATCAGAACCAAACGAACTAGGAATAGGGAAACTACCTGTTTTACCTTCTAGACCTGCACGTTTTAATATAGACTTCAATGGCTTCTCCTCGTTAACAAGAACCTTACCATCAATGTTGGTAATACGAGTAGCCAACCCCTTATTATTCCTTGACCCCAAACCATTGAGAAAACCAGCTTCCATCTCTCTATCAACCCACTTAAATCTCAAAAAACTTACCAGCAACAAACCCTAAAACGGGTACTTTCCAATGTAATTGTGCAATCTCAACAAAGAGATCTTTAATCAATAAAGAATACCACCCAACAGCAGCGAACAACCCTTATAAAAAACGATTAGAGATCAGTATGAAGAAGTTAGATCGCTATAGTAACCAAGTAATAATCGCAAAACCCAAAACCCTAATGACTAGCGAATTCGCAAACCTAAAACTGAAAACACCCCTAATAAGAGGAATGTATACCAGATATTTGGATCAAGAAACCAATAATCAAAAGAGAATGAGAAGAACGATTGATATATAAAGATAAAATCCCTAGGCGGTTCCACAAACCCTAAAAAAAACGATACCCCAAGAAGCAGATCCGTGATTCTGATAGAAGGATATGTATGAACGAATCACACACCAAATCAAAGGGATGACAGGATTCACGAATTCAGATTAATGGAGAAACAAAAAACGATTTGGAGAAAAGTTAGGGTTTGTTTATCGCCTAGAGAGAGAGAGAATAGTTAGGGTTTGTTTTATATATATATATATATATATATATATATATACTAGTGTCAAAACCCGTCCGATGGACGGGTATGACTTTTGGTTTTTATTTTTTGGATTTAATGGAACAAATATATACTAAAAAGTAATTAAAAGTTAACTGAAACGGTTAAGATCTATAATTGATGTTACCATAATCCATAAAACGGCTAAAAGCAGGTAAGTATTTTGATTTTTTGGTTTTTATTTTTAGGGTTTAGTTGAACAATTATATACTAAAAAGTAATTAAAATCGTTAAGAACTATAATTGATGTTCCCATAATCCATAAAACGGCTAAAAACAGGTAAGTATTTTGATTTGTGGTTTTTATTTTTAGGATTTAGTAAAACAAATATATATACTAAAAAGTTATTCAAAGTTAAATTAAATGGTTAATAACTATAATTAATTTTACCATAATCCATAAAATGGCTAAAAGGATGTAAAACATTTATTATTATTATTTTGTTTTTGTTAATTATGTTTATTTACTTATTGTATATAGGTGCTTCCAGCTGATTTTTTTACCAAATTTAGATGATGTTGATGAATTTGAAATATCTGTGAATGGATTTATGGTTTGGTTTGATGTTTGTTGTGATGAGAATATTTATGTATTGTCGGGTGACAAGTGGAGTTTTGTTGTTGATACCCTTTGTTTGTTAAGTGGTGATGTTTGTGTGTTTAACAATAATAGGGGAAAAGGGTTATGGTTATATGTTTTTGATAATGATGGTAGAATCCTTACAGGGGTGGTTTTCAAAAGGGCGGCTTCTTTAAGGAGGCTCCAACTACCATTTACTGAGTTAGAGCAGTGTTAGTGTTTTTGTTCAGACTTCTTAAATTTTATTGTTTAAATTTGATTTAATTAATTTGTTAGTTTACATTATAATTATATTCTGGTGTGTTACGTGTTTTATTTTTTTTATGACGTAGTTAGTAGTTATATAAGGTTTTTTTTCAATAAGTTCTTAAACGAAATTTTATAAACCAAGATACACGATTAAGATAGCTTGAGTATGTTTTTTAGAATTCTCGTAAACTTACGATGTTTTTTTTTAAAAAAAATTAAATCCTAGATGTGGTGAGTTATTAAAGCAAATCCCTTAATGGGATTTTGGTTAAACACGCAACATTTAGTGGGGAAACATGTATTTCAAAGAAACTAAATCTTCCTTATTATGCAATAATTAAATCCTTTTTTTATATAAAAAACATAAATTATAATAAATAAAGCTTTTGCCTTATTTGCTAAATTGTTTAGGTAAATTTTATTTTAAATAACACATGTCATTTGTATTGTATTGTTGATATTTTTTGGTGTAGTTTATAAATTGTTTTTAAGAAACCTAAAAGTATCCTTCTAAACATCATAGACACATGTAAAAACAGATCTCACAGTATCTGTCTCTTACATCATACATAAAAGTAAAAATAGACCTCAAATTTAATCTTGGTTCATAGTTTTACATTTCATAGAACCAAATGTATTGTTGATGAAGGTGTTTCTTTCTGATGGAGTTGTGATGCTTATAAAAGGTCGCAAAGGGTTTCCTGTTGCTAATTAAGGGTCACTAAGGGTTTATAGCTATTCATATTTGGGTTTTTTAAGACCGAACCTGTTTTCTGATTTTATTTCCAAAATTGTAAGTGTTTGCACTTTCCTTATTATTATTGATTAAAAAGAACTTGTATTTAGGGTTTCGTTTGTTTGTATTTTGGGGTTTTTTTTATTAAAAGCACAAACCATGTAGATATTTCTCCAGTTTAGCTTAATAGAGAGTGCAAAACACATTGTAGATATTTCTCACAGTATCTGTCTCTTACATCATACATAAAAGTAAAAATAGACCTCAAATTTAATCTTGGTTCATAGTTTTACATTTCGTAGAACCAAATGTATTGTTGATGAAGGTGTTTCTTTCTGATGGAGTTGCGATGCTTATAAAAGGTCGCAAAGGGTTTCCTGTTGCTAATTAAGGGTCACTAAGGGTTTATAGCTATTAATATTTGGGTTTTTTAAGACCGAACCTGTTTTCTGATTTTATTACCAAAATTGTAAGTGTTTGCACTTTCCTTATTATTATTGATTAAAAAGAACTTGTATTTAGGGTTTCGTTTGTTTGTATTTTGGGGTTTTTTTTATTAAAAGCACAAACCATGTAGATATTTCTCCAGTTTAGCTTAATAGAGAGTGCAAAACACATTGTCAAACACATTGCCTGATATCGCTTGCATCATGAAAGGATGGTATTCCTTACGAAACGCTCATGCCCGATCAACCAATGTTTTAAGTGTCACCTGTTAAATCCACAATTTGAAGCAAATAAGCACAAATGAGGCAAAATGAGAATTAAGCAAATATTGTTAATTACCTCCATGCAATTCTTGTTCTGAACGAAGTGATTCAATATTTGGAGAGTTAGGACATACAAAGATGAAAGTAAGATGGACTTTTGGCCTTGCTTAAGTAAATAGTGAGGTGAGGAGGATACTCAAATCAACTACAAATTCTAATTTATTAGAAATGGGAATGAAGATGTGTTTTGTGCCATGTAATCAAAGACAACGTATGATACCAATAAGTAAACACAAAAATATGAGCAGCATAACTGGTGGCCAAGGTGTTATCTCAGTTACAATAATACTAAATATGGGGACCTTCTCTTCAATTTATAGTTAAACTCAAAATTGAGCATCCTAAAAATCAAAAGCTTACTTATAACCACAAATGTCTAGCACAAATATAAATTACAACATAACTTTATTAATACTCTCTTAGTTATTCTTGGCCTCGAGCATGTCACCAACTTCTCTTTGCGTGTACGATGGCTCTTGGGATTGGGGTTGTAAGTGGGCGCTTGAACTTGAGGCCATGACATCGCTCTATTATTCAGTAATTTGGTCTAAACCTGATTTGACCCATCTTAAAAATTACCCATTAGGGACACTCTAACCCGTTATGATGGTTAGCCAAGCTATCTGAACCGCCCATTTTGCCGCTCATAAATAATAAGAAATGATTTGTAAGGCCATGGGTGGTTTAGCAACCGGTGGTGAAGGGGTGGGGGTTTAGTCATTGGTGGAGGTGGTGGTGGTAAGGTAACAGGAGAGGTGGCATATAATGTTGAACGTAGCAATGTTGATGGTGGTTGTGATGCAAAAGATATTAATGGTGCATCTGGTATATGTATGCTGACTTGCAGATTGTGGTAAAGATCCTACAGGATTGAAATGAAAATCGCGATATAATGAAACATGCATCTGCTCATGTATAGTGTTTTGACGATTGGGTATATGTTCAGTAATGCAAACTATAATCCTAATGATAGCAGCGAGCCAAACACCCTGACAGCAACTTACAAAATAACCATGGTAACATAAACCAAGCACTCTTCAACCCCATGACAACAACACTAATGTTATACTACGTATTTCTTATGATAACACATTTTTTTATATTTAATACAATGTTATTAATAGATCAGATCTTTGTTGTCTTGATTTTAGGTATCTACATAATTCGGGAAAATTATGAAATATCAACTCACTTCACTTACATAAATGAAAAAGAGAATAGTTATGGAACAAACAGTCACCGTTGAGGGTAACCTTACAATGCCAGTATGACCAGATTAAAGCACAACCCATCCTGAAAATCCTAATGTTGCAGCACATCACCTGATCCGCCCAACATGAACAGAAAATAAAAACTTTCTTCTATCTAGTAAGCATATAATGATATAATCAAGACCTTCAAAAACCAACAATAAATCAAATCAGTGAAAGTTCATATTGATATACCAATCTTATACATAGCTGTAACAAAAAATATCCTCATGACCAGCACATACATATTTGCATATATCAGTCAAATAGTTAAAAAAAGTAATTAGAGTTCCGACAAATATGCATTTCGTATACATTAATTTCTTCTCAATTCAATCAGGTATGCATAGTTTTGTATAAAAGATTATTTGACAATATATATGGCCATACGACATGAAAGTATTTGTGCCTTTAAGTGAAAAAAAATTCAAAGCTTGTGTACACTTGAATGGTGAATATCAATATGTACATGTTGGGTAACAATGATTTTTTAACTTTTTGCCGCCAAATCCATGGGTTTGAACCTACCGCCACATAGACTTACAATGTTATATTATGTTGGCGAAATTTGTTGGTCGTCACTCAGTATGCCCATATAATTTGACAATATTTTTTTAAATCACAAAATAGGAGTCCATGTCTATTATATCCTAAAAATCAACACTATTAAAGAAAAATACACACATGTTTTATCCCAGCTTCATGAGACCAACATATTCATCTCCCGATCCAAGCAACCTGAGAGTCCATCATAGAATGCATTGCAACAGTTTGTAGTTGACCACCACCTACTGGGCAAATCCTCACCTGCGTATCACAACCACCACAGTGGTACAAACACCATGGCCCTACTATGCATTACCTGATCTGTTAAAATAGGAACCTCTATCAGAATGAAGATATAAATTGCATCGTTAACATTAAATATTTATGGGTGATCGTACACCATGTTTCTATTTTTAATATCTCCTCAAGATATATAATGTCTCGAAGCCCTTATTACTAACTAAATAACCATTAAATCGGTTTCTGAAAGAAGTTAGCAAAAGTACCCCACTGCTGCAAAAGTGATAATGGAACAGCTTCATAATCATAACTCAAAACTAATCCTAAGCAAGATATTTTTATCCAAACATTATACTTGATAATCTTAACCGCAAGTGAATGATGAAACGGAAAAGTAAAGCAAAATTATCTTACTTGAATTAATGGTGAATAGTATTATCCGTGTTGTTGTCATTTGATGTGTAAGATACCTCCACTTTGTTTCGTCAAATAGAATACATTGTCTTTAGCAGTTCGTTTTGATCCAAGAGGTGTATGTGCCTGATAACCAATACATATATGATATTACCTACTCATTAGCTCTTTTAATCATGGAGAAAAAATTTCTAAAACAATCTCAAAGTACTCATTTTGTTAGATCATATTACTTGCTTTTTTTATTCGCTTTCAATTCTGAACTGCCATGGACCCTCTCGCTCTCGCTCTCGGAAACATTAATGTCAATTAACCATGTATACATACATAAGAGGTATAATCAAAATGTAATTGATAGCATACCAATATGACAGATTGTGTTTACAAGTTCTATCATTTTTTTTTTAAAGTTGCGAAAGGGTATAGCCAAAACTTGCAAGACAGGCAATCTGCAACTGGCAGCTACGAGTTTTGTAAAAGGGCAACTACAATAAGTCTAGATAAAAAAAAGATGTTCGAAAATCTGTCAGACATTTGGAAACTATGACTTGCGCACGTTTAAAACAAAGCGGTAGTTTGTAACGATACTCTGACTTGAATGACTAAGCCAGTAACATAGTTTAAAAGGGTTAGATTCCATGAAAGGGCGCTGCAATAATATGAAAATGGATCACAAGATAACTACATATTAGCAGTTCAAATATAAGATTCGTCAATTTGTCTATATTCTTCAGGAACAGCTTTGAACAGATAAGAAAAGAAGTGAGTATTCTAAAATAGGGAGCCGATTAGTTTTCGTGAAGGAGAGTGCTTGGAAATTAGCTGCAAAAGACTGACCTCTGCGATTGCCATTGATTCCTAGATGCACAGTAATAGGGTCAGTTGTGCGTGCTGAATCTGGCATTGCTGAAAACAAACAAAAGCAAACGTAAGTAGTGTTCATTGACACATAATGGTTGTATACATGTTGGAGTAGTTGTTAACATAATGATAACAACAGTACATTGATATGATTGGCAACCACGATTAGCTGTTGATAAGGTGCACTTCGTTGGGTCACGTCTCTTTCTGCCTAGGCACCATAAACAACACAGCAAATTGTATGTAAGTATAACAACATAAGCCAAAGAAAATTATATAAGAAAGTATCTAACCGAAAAATGGCATAAAAAATTCAACACCAAATTATAAGTGCAATTATATACCGGAACTACTTCTACCTTCTTGTATACCATAATATTTGCAAACACAACAAAATTAAAAGAAGAAGAAAATAACGAAAAAAGACTTGCCTTTTGAAACGTACGATGCGAAGAAATATAGATAAATCAAAAATTGGGAGGACGAATAGTAGTATCGGCCAACAACTTTGTACTTCTACATAAGTCGTATGTAATTTTTTAAAGCCGAAGCTGGTTGATTCGGCTCGCTCGGCTGCAACACTCACTATTGTTGTGGTTTGTGTTGTCGTTTGACATTTTTCAGAGAATGTGGGTGATGAAAACAACAATTAAATTCTCATGCATGAGTTATGAAAAGTAATTAGCACTTTCAAAGGGAAACATGGATTAAGTTGTGATAAAATTTGAGCCAAAAATCATTATAAAGGTGGCATGCTAAGAAAGAAAATATTTCAAAATTGGAAAAAAAAAATGTAGGCAGCGACCTCGTCCTTAAACTCATCATGGATCCTGGTCTTTTCTTTGCCAATACGCTGCCACATTATAATAAACAAAAGCTTAAGTTTATTAGTTTTTGTTTACGCATTTAACCGTAAATAAAGATCTTAGTGCTTACAAATAGAGGTGCCCTTTAAAACCTCATTTATTTAAAAATGGGTCGTTTGGGGTTATGTTTATATCTTTCATGGTTCAAACATGTATATCAAACGATTTAGCCAAAAAGAAGCAGATTATGCAAAAATCATTTTAATAAAATCTCCTAATCTTTTATTAAATGAACTCGGTTCATAATTAAAATGATACAATGTTTGTAATCATAGTTTACTCATTTACTATGTCTACAAAAGTTCAAACAATAAACTATTGAAAGAGTCATGTTCGAATAGTGCATCTTATATCAGTTAGCTGAGACAACCTAATACAATATATTCTTGGGCATGAACTTCAATCTATAAATAGAAGATAACTGACTCATCTTTAAATCTTGTTCAACACCAAGCTTTCCTTCTTTGCCTTTTTGGCTTTCTACAATGCAACATCGAGATTGTACTTGCTCCTGCTTTTTCTTGCTCTAATGTTTCTTTCGCTTTCTTTAGCTCTTCACAGGTTTTTTTAGCCATTAATTTTGCTTGATCTGCTTCGTTGGCAGCTTTTTTTAGCTGTTTTGGAAGCTCTACCATTTATTCTCGGGCCTCTTTTTCGTTTGTTTGAATGAGAGCAATTTTTGATCTTGTCATGTTTAGCTCAGCTTCAAGAGAAGCAACCGCCACTTCAGCCATCCCTTCTCTCTGCTTAATTCTGGCAAGTGTTGCCTTCTCTATCTCAAGCTCGGTGTTTAGTGAGCTGGCAGCCAATTTCAATAATTTGATTTCCTCGTTTGCTTTTACAATGTTTTGCTTCACCTCTTCAAGATTATTCTTTGATGACTGTACATCATTATTCTCAGTATTATTACTATTGTCTTGATTCAACTTTGATCTTGGTCATGGCCATGATATTGTTAGCTATATTATTATCCTTACTTTATGGCTTGTCTCACATTCATGTCTCCCAACTTTATGTAATATTCCTATATATGGTTGTTAGCTAAAGGAATAATATCGATGATTCACAATCAATAAACTCAGTATTATTCTCTCTATCTTTATCATTCTACATGGTATCAGAGAACAAAACCTAAACTCTTCAGCTCCTCCGCCTACTTCTCCGGCCGTCGGCTTCGGCCGGCGGTCCGGAACAGCCAAAAACAACAACAACTACGGGCGCATCTCTCAACAACAAACAATTATTGATTCAAAAAAAAAGAACAAAACAAAACAAATATCGATCGGAAAATCCCGTCTCCTGACCAATCAAATCCCGCATCTACTTCATCAAACCCGCCGGAAAATCCTCAATAGGATCTAATACCACCGCTGCCCAATCACCGCCGACGTCAGATCTTGTCTCCATCGCAACCAAAAACAAGGTCTTACATTGTTTCGATCCATTGTTGTACTGATCTGCCATCGAAACTCCTAGCCGTCGTGCTAGGTTAGTGTATCAAGTGATGGCGCCATTTTTTTTATATACATATTTTATGAATCGGTATGTGTAACAGTTGGGTTGTTTTGTATGACGATGGGGAAAAGTAAGTAAAAAAAAAAAAAAAAGTGGAAAGAACGTGGGGTGTTTGAAATCACGTTTGTTTGTTTGTTTAAGTGAATGAAAGGTAACCACATAAAATATGTGGTGGTTGGTTGGCTACATAAAAAATAAATAAATAAATTGTGTCGAATCCAGGGTATCAATTCTCGAGACGACTTTTGTTTTATGTCGAATCCAGGGTATCAATTCCCGAGACGACTTTTGTTTTATGTTGTCACACCCCCAATTTACCTGTTTTGCAGCGGAATGGAATTCCTGGGGATTGACTGTCATAGCACCACATCACAGTTATATTGAACGACCTAAAGTGTCGTTTTATAAACACATCGTTGGATATTTCATAAAAACATTCAGAGTACAACATCGGTCCCAAAAGGTTTACAAAGTTTGCGGAAATACAAATATGTTACAAATCCAAACGATGTTTTGAATAAAGTGCCATAATGTACAATAATGTAAGTCGACGCCGCGACTCAAAATGTAGGTCCCTAAACCATGTCATGATAATAATGCCTCAGTTACCTGAAAATACATTGCTAAAAACGGTCAACAATAATGTTGGTGAGAAATCATAGGTTTATGTAAATGTTTTATACGACTACACAAGTATAAATCAGGCATGACAATCCAGTCACGTAAAAATGTTACAATTGCTTAAGCGCATGACACCGAAGCTTCTGACTAATGTACGCCCCAAAAGAGTGTCTTGCCAAACAACTCTGGTAATGATTATGAATGAAATGCATCCGTATGACAATTGGGATTCACCAACCCGGATGGAGGAGTCACCCTCGATAGATCTATCCACTCACACACGCTTTCCAAAATTAACGGCTCATGCATTTGAAATGGGGACTTTTAACTGGCAACTTTGTAACTCAAGCAATGTAAATGTATTTAACATACTTGGTATCGTAATAAAATGTTGTGCAATGTATTCTCCCCCGTAGGATTGAAATAATGTAAAAAGCATGTAAAACGGGGCTATGAAAACTCACTTGGATAAACTGGAATAACGGCAAAAGTGAGTACACTGAGGTTTAATGTAATGCGTCAACCGGGACCTATTACGAATGATATGACATGTCATGAGTTGCAATGTAATGTTATGCATGCACTACGTATGTTATTTATACCATTTATGGGTTTTGAAAAATATTACTCGTCGTCGAAAAATACCCTTTTGACGTCTTGACCCTTCAAAAATGACTTTACATGTTTTTACGTCAAAATGTCATCCTATAATGGTTTTATAATGATTTTTGGTGAAATTACCATTTTTCGTCGCAAAACAATGTCGGCGGAAAAATCAAGAAATTAACAAAAATGGCTCCGGAAAAACAGTCGTAAAATGGTGTACGTCGATCGTTAGAGAACGAACTCGACGGTTTTGGAAAGTTTGTATCGATATCTAGAAGTTTCAGTTCAGGAGTTTTCGTCCAAAAGGTCTCGATCATAAAGATGTTAAAGGCTAAAGTTGGTGATTTTGTTGAATTGTGTGCAGAAAATAAGTTTCGGCCAAGTTTGAACATTCGTAATTAATTCACTATAAATCCGCTTGACAAACAGCTTTTTGTTTTGAAAAATATGGCCGATGAACTTGATTTTACTAGAAGACATTTCGTTCCAAAAAGTTTTGCATCATGGTTAAAAACTGCCGCAAACATGGCCTTTACAGCTAATGAAATACTTGTAACGTAAAAATAATAGAGTTTTTCAGAAAATAATATTTACGGCAACTTTATGAAAATGGCCATATCTTTGTCGTTTTAAATCCATTTTCTACGTTTTATACGTCCTTAGCTTCGTATCGAAGTAAACTAATATATTTTTGAGAAGTCGAAATAATTTGTGAAGCTTAAGGCTCATTTTTGACCCGAACAAGACAAAATCAGCATGCTGAAATTTTCAGAAACATTTTATTTCGTCGTTAAACTTTAAAAATCCATAACTTCTTCGTTATAAGTCCGTTTTCATCCGTTCAAAAGGCCACGGATTCGTTTTAAAGTATATTTTCTAAATATCAAGGCCAAAATCTCGTACCAACAGCAGGTTTTTCCAGAAATCCGAATTAAGGACAGAACGTAAAATATAGTTATCGAAAATAGTTTTTCACGGACAAAACTTATTCTAATCCCTTCAAATCAACTCCAAAGCTAATCTAATCCTACCATACACCTTCTTAGGGTGTCATGGGTTCCTAATCACCATCAAGACCAAAGAATACCATGGGAGTAATTATAGGATGACCAATAAATATATATAACTCAAAAATCATGAAATAAATGGTATAAATCACATAACTTGCATATAAGCTCCAAAAATGAAAAGATACATATGAAAATGAAGAGGAAACATGAAAATGATAAAAACATGCTTACTAGTGAAAATGAAGAGGTGTAAGTAACAAGGATTAACTTAAATATCCTTGGTTTTTATTTCAAAACCATATAAAGGATATAATCTAGGTTGTAAACACTTGATTTTTGCAAAACTTTTGATCCCTTTGTGTCTTGATGCTTGGCCGGTTTTGAAGACCCAAGGAAGAAGAGAGAAACTTTCTTAACACTTGAAAGAGATGAAATGAAATGAGAGAAACAAATAATAGAGTTGCAAGACTTATATTCAAGCAATCATTTAATTCAATCAATGGCAACCATGCCATATTAATGAGTACCCTCTAGGGGCCGGATTTTTGGGGCTCTTGTCCCTCAAAATATTTTTTTTTTTTTTTTTTTTTTTTAAACTTGTGTATAATGTATACTTGTGTAATATTGATAAAATGTATAAGTAAAAGGTGTAGTTAAATGTAACTTTTTGGTACAAGTAAGTTTGTAATAGTTCAAAATAGAATGTAATAAGATAATAAAAATTGTAAAAATACATTCCTTGTGAAAATTGAGTGATAAAATAATTATCGTACAATTTTTTTTTTTTAGAAAACGACGTAATAATTTAACTTTAACGATTTATGTACCAAATAAATTTGAAACACTAGGAAAACTAAAAATATAGTTTTTATAAGCTAAATGTAAGTTTAAAAATACATCGGGATCATTTTTGAAAGTAACGGGTTAAATATACAAAATAATAACTCACGCGATTACGCTTATTAAATATAAAAATTACGCGTTGAAGGTGAAATGAAATGTCGTGAATGTACTAATGAGATGCACGTGATGTCAATGGAATGTAGACTAATCATAGTCCATATGAAATGTACGTGATGTCATGATCATGAATTCGCCGCTAAACCTCCAAGGTTACGCGAATTTGAAACAAGTAAACCAAGTTTACTAAAAATGTTGAAATAATGAGACATGAACGGTGTCGAGAAATGACCTGAAAGTACGGGTTGTCACATTCGCCCATCCAAAAAGGAATTCAGTCCCTGAATTCAGTTCGTGTAAGTCTATCGAATTTTTGAGTTTATGATGAATATCGAGGAGAGAAGACATGGAGAAATGTAGTTACTGTTGTCGATGATTGAGAGTGTACAAAACATCGTATTGGGTAAATCTCGCATGAGTAATACTTTGACTTGTGGATTATGTGAACATTTTGCTTGCACTAAGATTTATAAATAGCCGCTCCCAACATAACATGATCCCTCCAGAATTAGACATAGTTAGCTAGGCTATGTATAATTAAGGAACGATGATGTGACGTTCGGTTTAGTTGTTATAACTCTCGATGCTTACAAGGATTTAAACCGTGTCGTTAAAATGGTCGATAAAGTAAAAAGAAATAACATTCTCGAAAGTGATATTGAATCGAAAGGAAATAAAGTACAATAGATGAGAATATTTACAACGAGTGGTTTATCAAAAGTAGTACATCTTAGGTTATAAGGATTCGGATACGATGAAAACATAAACTTAGTACTACATAGTACATAAGGAGAAATAAGACTGTTAGTTTCCGATTTTCTTCAGTCTTTCGTGTCGTTGGTACCTTGACGAGCTTCTCCTTTTCCTAATCCATGAGCACCTTCAACTTGCTGACCTTGGTTTTTGAGGACATTGATTCCGATAGTGTCCTTGCTCCCCACATCTGAAACATGTAATTATAGTTTTGCCTTTACAATCCCTGGTTAGATGTCCCGGTTTTTGGCATTCGCGGCACTTGGCAGGGCAAGGACCCGTGTGATGATACTTACATCGATTACATAGTGGTTTAGCCCCAACATATCCTTTTCCCTTGCAGTCCTTAGCAAGGTGTCCCACTGTTTGACAGATAAAGCATATACCACATGGACCATTATGATGTAGAGTGCATTGATGGCATCGTGGCAAGTTTCCAGTATAAGTTCTTTCCTTTGTTGGTGCAGCAACATGAACCCTGACAGCTTCTTGTCTTCTATTTTGTTGTTGGTGATGGTTAGTGTTACAGCTTTGGTTGTTGTTGTTATAACTTCCCTGGTCATTTTCCCATTTCCTTTTGTTGTTGTTAGTTTGGTTGTCGCGGTTGTTGTTGGTTTGATCGTTGTCATTGTTGTGGTGGTTATTGTTGATAATGTTTTCCCTTTTCACAACTTGAGCCATGAGTAATTGAGTTACCTTGATGGTCTCTTCAATTGTTTGCGAATCGAAAGAGGCTACCTCTCCTTGAATGCATTTTGGAAGTCCTCCAATGAATCTTTCCAGTAGTTTCTCATTGTCCATAACCATATATGGGCATAAAGCAGCCAACTCTTGAAACCTTCTGATGTAGGTCTCAATGTCATAACCAACGGTCGCTAGCCCAATAAATTCCATTTTCAATTTCTTCATCTCCTTGGGTGGGTAATACTTCTTTGTCATCAACCTCTTGAATTGATCCCATGAAAGTTTATAAGCATTTTCCATACTAATAGGTTGTGCATAATGATTCCACCATAACATTGCCTCATCCAAGAGTGTACTAGTAGCAAATTTCACCTTGCAGTCATCTGGGCAATCGCATATAAGAAATAACAACTCGATCCTTTCCAACCAACGGATCATAGTAATGGCTCCTTCTGTGCCTCTGAACTTCGGGGGGTCACTGCTCTTAAAGTCCAAGTATGTACCACTTCGAACTCTCGAATCTCCTGTAACTCCGGTAGTAGTAGCATGTCTAGTAGTTTCAGTAACAGCCGTGGTCTCGACAGCGGCAGCAGTAGCAGCTATCGTTGCCAGTTCTTTCTCTAGTTCCTTAGCTATACAATCCTTGATATACTTTTGGATATCGGCTTGTGTCATAGCTGGTGGAGCTCTCTTCGGCGCCATAACTCTTCAAGTAAAAGGAAAATGAGACGTGTCAAATCCTATGTTAAGAATAGGCGCTCTAAAGAGAAGTGATAGAAGGTGGTAAGTTTGAGGGTATTTTCAAAATGATCGACGGGTTCCGAAATGATGGGTTATTAGGTGTTGCAAGTGCTTCAAATGTAGTTCATCCCTAATGTTGTTATCATGCTAGCAAGAAGATAGATATCATCTCAAACTATGTCGAAGAATGTTTGTGCTAGTTTCACTTGTAGATGGGGAGTCATTGATTGTCCGACATGTTCAAACCTGTGGCATCTCTTGATATGGAAATGAGGTTACTTGGAATTTCTAGAGAACACAATGCCTTAGGGGAAGTCTATATCGATAGCCTTAATTTAACCAAATTTTCCTTTAAGGGAACTCATTGAAGGGAAGTTCACATATTGTTGAAGCTATGTTTAGTAGAATGTTCTATAGTCTCAGATAGAAGGCTTGGCATATCCCTATAGTGTTGCTTCATGGGTATTCGCTTCGTATAAAATCTCGTAACTCGGTCTAGCTAGCACTTATGGAATGATAGAGTTTGGATTCTAATTCAAAATAGTGGTTCGGAATGTCTCGTGATGTCTTAAGATTTTTGTTGAGTTTTGAATCATTCTACCACCTAGTTCTATTCCTTGTTGGAAATTCCAAAATCCTTTCATTGCTTTCTTGTATCAAGGAATCCTCCTCACAGATGGTATAGGAAGTCTTTCCTAAAAAGGTCACTCGTCAAATCCTAACTTATCGGTTGAGTGAGAGATAAATGACGTAAGCATCTATAGAGTGTTAACAGAAAGAAATGTTTCTGCACGATATATCTGATTATAAAACTTTGTTCTCGAACGAGAATAAATAGTTTGTAAGAAAATTACAGTAAAGTTTATGAAAAGGTTTGTAAGACCACTTTATTGAGTAAGAAAGAAACATTTTTATCATTTACAGTTTAATAATAAATCTTAGTTGTGGCTTGGCGTAAAAGTAACAACTTGTTAAGGTGATTTTAAAACAGCTTATATAGTGATAGAAAACGGCTTAACAATGGTAGTGAAATATTTTGGTAAGTCATAATTCAGATTACAACATAACTCGTGAAATGATTTGTAAAATAGCTTTCAAGAAAACAATTTATCGTTTGTCAAATAATAGAAGATTTCGTAGTTCAATTAATATCAAGATGGTTTATAGGTTGGGAATATAATAGTCATTTAAAGTAAAGGCGAATAATCTGGGAGGTAAGCGTACCAAGTTTTATGATTTTTAAATCAGACAGTGGCTAAAATAGCTCACCAAAAGGGTAAAATAGTTTATAAGACCGCAATATTACTTGCAGGAAAATTTGTAATATAGTTTGTAACTTGCTATTGCAATTGTTTGTTGTTTTATAAAATAATAGCAATTTAATCGGTTTATCATACTATGAGAAAATAGTTTGCAAAGTATCAGTAAGGTCATTGTTTATAAAGTATTATTTAAGTCGTAAATTTTGGTTTAATGGTACAGGAGTAAGTTGAAATGATCGGTAAAATAGTTGAAAGCAGTTTGTGTTAGATAACGATGAAGTTTATGATCTCATAAGAGGGAATGTAGGACAATTAGTTGGTATACAACGTTTTATTTTGTAAGATAATAGCTCGATGATTTTTCAGAGTAACATGAAAATCGTTTCGCATGAGGATATTAAATAGTTGATAAAATGACTGAAACCATTTGATAATTTGATAATAAAACAACTTGCGTTAAATCTTTATGAAACAACGTTTCTAAGATGGTGATAAAATAGTTCGAATAAAATCAAGTGAAATAATTTCATGAAATAGTAGCAGGATAATTTGGAATAAAATTTGTTGGATGGTTTGTAGGATACATAAGAGAACCTTATCGAGTAATAACAGTCTACTAATTGATCGAGAATAAGGTTGGCCTAACTCCTAGTAAGATAGTGATGTATCGTCGTGAAATGATGGAAAATTGGGCAATTGAAGTAAGGAATGAAATAAGCAAGGTGGTGATTATCGCAGAGATAATAAATGATAAAGGTCACATTAGCTAGGAAGGTACTTATTATCTGTTCCTGTTGGTGGTCTAATCGTGTTTCAAGTGTAGGAGTAGTAGGCAGTCTAGCAACAATAGCCCTAAAACTCTCACAGTCCTTAAACCTATGAGATGGTGTAGTGTCTATAGTCTTAGTGGTAGATGGTAATGGTGTGTCAAATCATGCACGCTTCCCAAGTCGCAAGTCGGGTGTATGAGTATCGGGTATGAGCTGTGATGGTACGGATGGTGCTCGAAATGATAATGATGATGAAAATAATGACAATAATGATAACGGAATCCTTGTGGTGAGTTAAGAAAATAGGTTCATTAGGATTAAGTCTATCAGTTCTACCCTAATAGTATGATCTGTCCCAACTGAGTGATAAAAAATTGTCCTGATCCTACAGTGAATCGATAGTGATCGTGATGGTGTAGGTGTAACTTCGTCCTCCCAAAAGGTTTATCTCGGTGTCATCGTTATCGATGATGAGTCAATTGATGTGAAAATTGTGATAGGGAATGACAAGGAATTCTCCACGTTAGAATATGAGGAAAAGATAATGGGATGGGTATTTGAAGGCATCAATGTGACAATCGAGTTCGAAATGAAAGTGAATAACTCGTAAAATGTGCGTATAAAACCGCATGCAAAGTGAACATGTACTTATGATGAAATGATGAGATGCTATGATAATGTAGCTATAGTCTAGGGTCAATGATGCAACCTAGTTCTCTATAACTGTAGCTCTGGTACCAATCTGTCACACCCCCAATTTACCTGTTTTGCAGCGGAATGGAATTCCTGGGGATTGACTGTCATAGCACCACATCACAGTTATATTGAACGACCTAAAGTGTCGTTTTATAAACACATCGTTGGATATTTCATAAAAACATTCAGAGTACAACATCGGTCCCAAAAGGTTTACAAAGTTTGCGGAAATACAAATATGTTACAAATCCAAACGATGTTTTGAATAAAGTGCCATAATGTACAATAATGTAAGTCGACGCCGCGACTCAAAATGTAGGTCCCTAAACCATGTCATGATAATAATGCCTCAGTTACCTGAAAATACATTGCTAAAAACGGTCAACAATAATGTTGGTGAGAAATCATAGGTTTATGTAAATGTTTTATACGACTACACAAGTATAAATCAGGCATGACAATCCAGTCACGTAAAAATGTTACAATTGCTTAAGCGCATGACACCGAAGCTTCTGACTAATGTACGCCCCAAAAGAGTGTCTTGCCAAACAACTCTGGTAATGATTATGAATGAAATGCATCCGTATGACAATTGGGATTCACCAACCCGGATGGAGGAGTCACCCTCGATAGATCTATCCACTCACACACGCTTTCCAAAATTAACGGCTCATGCATTTGAAATGGGGACTTTTAACTGGCAACTTTGTAACTCAAGCAATGTAAATGTATTTAACATACTTGGTATCGTAATAAAATGTTGTGCAATGTATTCTCCCCCGTAGGATTGAAATAATGTAAAAAGCATGTAAAACGGGGCTATGAAAACTCACTTGGATAAACTGGAATAACGGCAAAAGTGAGTACACTGAGGTTTAATGTAATGCGTCAACCGGGACCTATTACGAATGATATGACATGTCATGAGTTGCAATGTAATGTTATGCATGCACTACGTATGTTATTTATACCATTTATGGGTTTTGAAAAATATTACTCGTCGTCGAAAAATACCCTTTTGACGTCTTGACCCTTCAAAAATGACTTTACATGTTTTTACGTCAAAATGTCATCCTATAATGGTTTTATAATGATTTTTGGTGAAATTACCATTTTTCGTCGCAAAACAATGTCGGCGGAAAAATCAAGAAATTAACAAAAATGGCTCCGGAAAAACAGTCGTAAAACGGTGTACGTCGATCGTTAGAGAACGAACTCGACGGTTTTGGAAAGTTTGTATCGATATCTAGAAGTTTCAGTTCAGGAGTTTTCGTCCAAAAGGTCTCGATCATAAAGATGTTAAAGGCTAAAGTTGGTGATTTTGTTGAATTGTGTGCAGAAAATAAGTTTCGGCCAAGTTTGAACATTCGTAATTAATTCACTATAAATCCGCTTGACAAACAGCTTTTTGTTTTGAAAAATATGGCCGATGAACTTGATTTTACTAGAAGACATTTCGTTCCAAAAAGTTTTGCATCATGGTTAAAAACTGCCGCAAACATGGCCTTTACAGCTAATGAAATACTTGTAACGTAAAAATAATAGAGTTTTTCAGAAAATAATATTTACGGCAACTTTATGAAAATGGCCATATCTTTGTCGTTTTAAATCCATTTTCTACGTTTTATACGTCCTTAGCTTCGTATCGAAGTAAACTAATATATTTTTGAGAAGTCGAAATAATTTGTGAAGCTTAAGGCTCATTTTTGACCCGAACAAGACAAAATCAGCATGCTGAAATTTTCAGAAACATTTTATTTCGTCGTTAAACTTTAAAAATCCATAACTTCTTCGTTATAAGTCCGTTTTCATCCGTTCAAAAGGCCACGGATTCGTTTTAAAGTATATTTTCTAAATATCAAGGCCAAAATCTCGTACCAACAGCAGGTTTTTCCAGAAATCCGAATTAAGGACAGAACGTAAAATATAGTTATCGAAAATAGTTTTTCACGGACAAAACTTATTCTAATCCCTTCAAATCAACTCCAAAGCTAATCTAATCCTACCATACACCTTCTTAGGGTGTCATGGGTTCCTAATCACCATCAAGACCAAAGAATACCATGGGAGTAATTATAGGATGACCAATAAATATATATAACTCAAAAATCATGAAATAAATGGTATAAATCACATAACTTGCATATAAGCTCCAAAAATGAAAAGATACATATGAAAATGAAGAGGAAACATGAAAATGATAAAAACATGCTTACTAGTGAAAATGAAGAGGTGTAAGTAACAAGGATTAACTTAAATATCCTTGGTTTTTATTTCAAAACCATATAAAGGATATAATCTAGGTTGTAAACACTTGATTTTTGCAAAACTTTTGATCCCTTTGTGTCTTGATGCTTGGCCGGTTTTGAAGACCCAAGGAAGAAGAGAGAAACTTTCTTAACACTTGAAAGAGATGAAATGAAATGAGAGAAACAAATAATAGAGTTGCAAGACTTATATTCAAGCAATCATTTAATTCAATCAATGGCAACCATGCCATATTAATGAGTACCCTCTAGGGGCCGGATTTTTGGGGCTCTTGTCCCTCAAAATATTTTTTTTTTTTTTTTTTTTTTTAAACTTGTGTATAATGTATACTTGTGTAATATTGATAAAATGTATAAGTAAAAGGTGTAGTTAAATGTAACTTTTTGGTACAAGTAAGTTTGTAATAGTTCAAAATAGAATGTAATAAGATAATAAAAATTGTAAAAATACATTCCTTGTGAAAATTGAGTGATAAAATAATTATCGTACAATTTTTTCTTTTTAGAAAACGACGTAATAATTTAACTTTAACGATTTATGTACCAAATAAATTTGAAACACTAGGAAAACTAAAAATATAGTTTTTATAAGCTAAATGTAAGTTTAAAAATACATCGGGATCATTTTTGAAAGTAACGGGTTAAATATACAAAATAATAACTCACGCGATTACGCTTATTAAATATAAAAATTACGCGTTGAAGGTGAAATGAAATGTCGTGAATGTACTAATGAGATGCACGTGATGTCAATGGAATGTAGACTAATCATAGTCCATATGAAATGTACGTGATGTCATGATCATGAATTCGCCGCTAAACCTCCAAGGTTACGCGAATTTGAAACAAGTAAACCAAGTTTACTAAAAATGTTGAAATAATGAGACATGAACGGTGTCGAGAAATGACCTGAAAGTACGGGTTGTCACATATGTCGAATCCAGGGTATCAATTCCCGAGACGACTTTTGTTGGTGTCGAATCCAGGGTATCAATTCCCGAGACGACTTAAAAAAAAAAAAAAAAAAAAAAAAAAAAAAAAAAAAAAAAGGTCTGTCTTTTCACCTGCTGTCTTCTCACCTGCTACTCACCTGCTGTCTTCTCTGTCTTCTCACCTGCTACTGCCTTCTCATCTCCTCACCTCCATTCTCCCTCTTCGAATCACTCTATCCCACTTCTAAACTCACCATTATAAAAAAAAATAAAAAAATAAATAATAAATAAATAAATGGATCTTTATGTTTTTCTATGGAAAAACACGCCCCATTTGTTTGGAAGGTTCTTTGGGGGTTGAAGTTTTAGAACCAACTTTCGTTGTCTCATTTTTTAGTTGTATGGGATACTTTGGTTTACCCGGTTTGTTGCTGCTGCTGAAGATGCTCCCGCTTGCTGTCGAATGTCTTCATCAACAATTATTTACTTGCTTTAGTTTATTGCTTATTAGCTTTAATCTCCAGTTCGAGCTTTCGCGATTTCGCCGCTCAAACTGCAGGGGAGTGTTAGCTGTATTATTATCCTTGTATTATTATCCTTGCTTTATGGCTTGTCTCCCATTCATGTCTCCCAACTTTATGTAATATTCCTATATATGGCTGTTAGCTAAAGGAATAATATCGATGATTCACAATCAATAAACTCAGTATTATTCTCTCTATCTTTATCATTCTACATTGTAGAATGATAAAGATAGAGAGAATAATATAGAGTCTATTGATTGTGAATCATCGATATTATTCCTTTAGCTAAAAAATAAAGCACGAAGTCAGATTTCAAGTCTGTGTGACTATATTACATGTAAGAAAGCACGAAGTCAGATTTCACACATTCAGAAGGTTCCTATCCATAAAACGTTTTAGCTAAAAAAGACAATACATAAATAAATAACCCTTTATTTTAATCACAAAATGCATACTGAAGTTGTTATATATTATTACTAAGGCAATATTGAAGATAGAAAGTTGTTGATAAGTATATTACCACAGCGCCTATACACAAGATTGCGTTGTACTTTCCTGACTTTCCAAGCTTTTCAGCAACCAAACCGATCTCAAAACAACCAGGAACCCATATGACCTTATAAGTTTAAACAAAAGACGTTAGTATATCGCCAACGGTAAACCAAATCAGAGGTAATACTTAAAATTGTTATCAGTAAAAAATATTTATAAAAAGGAAGATAATGCATACATCAATATCTTCTTCACTGACTGAATATTTATCAAATGTGTCCAAAGCACCGTTCATCAAAGGCCTTGTCACAATTTCATTAAACCATGCAACCACCTGCATCATCAAAGGTGGTTAATACATAACAGAATGTTAAACAATATCAACTGCATTTATTTCGATTAACAGCCCGAAACACTCTACATACTGATTTTTATTAAATGAACACTCGACATTATCAACACGAAAACCCTCAAACTCCCCGACCACATCTACAAACAACGCGCTAATTGCTTGCAGATGCATCCAACTTTGCATTCGTTACAATTATATGTATCATACTAAAAATTAACCTTTTAATATAAGAGCACACGGTGCAACAACGTTAATGGGCAAAGTTTGGGCAAAGTCCTAGTTTTCAGTGTTATCACTACGGGTTAAAATGAGTTAACAATTATGCTGAGATGGCAATAGCTTATTAAAAAAATCGGTATTACCAAACTCTACGTAACCGTTAACCTATAGAACAAGCTGCACATTTTCCCGAAAATGTATTCAAATTTATGTCATCTGTTAACTACGGCACGTCACCAGTTTAAAGGTTTTAGCAGGTGGCGTTTACACGCTAGCAGGAATTTACAAGTTTTGCAGTACCATACATACAATAGCATCTAATAACAAACAGAAACTATATAATGAATTAAAACGGGAGATAAGAAACTAACAATAGCAAAGCGATGACCCTGGGCTTTGGTCAACGAACCGGTCAACTGCCTAACAGCTTCGGTTGGAACACTTAATTTCCTCTTCTCAGCTGCAGGTGCGGCGAATAATGGATTTGCTAAACCTGATAAAACATTATTATAACACACAATTAATAAGTATATATATAAACATAATAAACAATTGAATGTGAATGTATAAATAAAGGGGTGTTTGTTTAAGCCTATATGTGAGCTTATCAGCTTATTTGATTTCGGCTTATATTTCATAAGCCTCAAGTATCCGGTTTATTTCGACACTCATGGGCTTATTATATAAGCCCATAAGGTAAGCCGGAAAATTGAGGCTTATGAAATATAAGCCGGAAAATTGAGGCTTATGAAATATAAGCCGAAATCAAATAAGCTAATAAGCCCACATACAGGCTTTTAAACCCCTTGCCTCTCAACCGAGAGGTCAGGGGTTCGATCCTCACTCCCTACAAAAGGCCGGAGGTCCTTTCTACCTTTGCTAGAACTGGAAGCAGCCTCTCTATCTTAGGTAGGGGTAAGGCTGTCTACATCTTAACCTCCCCCATACACCGGAAACGGTATTGGGTACCCATAACCCGTGGAAGACGGCATTGGGCGTTACTTTACTTTACTTTTTTTTTACAGGCTTTTAAACAAACAGCCCCGGAAAAGTTTAGTACATTTTGGGGTAAACTGGAGGACTGATGAAGACGTGGATGAGATTGCACGAGATGAAGTGGTAAATGAAAGAGAAGAGATTACATCTGGAAAACACAACATTTAAATACATATAACTATTCATAAGATCCGCCCGGTGATACCCCTAACATGATGAAAACTATTCTTCTGACCCACCCTCTTATGATAAAGCACAAATTTTTGGTGGTAAACGGTTATGAAGGATAACGTAGTTACTTGATTACTTGAAACATTGATGCCAACAACCTTGTGATCCAGTCAATAATATGATATATGCATCATTTTAATATTGTACTCAACTTCTCATCGGATAGACCTATCAGACAAGTTGGCTCCATAAGCTCCAGTAGAAACAGGTGGTGTTGGACCATGGCTGAACAATGGCTTTGTGACTGCGTATCGATCTTCGGCTATTACAAATGGTTTTTCTAGATTATGTCTCTGGCGTGACAAAATTGCATCTGGAAAACACAACATTTAAATACGTATAACTATTTATACGATCCGCTAGGTGATACCCCTAACATGGTGAAAACTATTCTTCTGACCCACCCTCTTATAATAAAGCAAAAATTTTGGTGGTAAACGGTTATGAAGGATAACGTAGTGACTTGATTACTTGAATCATTGATGCCAACAACCTTTTGATCCAGTCAATAATATGATATACACATCATTTCAATATTGTACTCAACTTCTCATCGGATAGACCTACGTTAAAATGAATATAATAGTGAAAAGGGTGAGTTTTTGAAATAAAAGTAGGAAATTGTGAAAAGGATGGGGAACAAAAATGAACCTGCTTTTCTCTATACCCTATTATGTAGGAGTACACTCTCCTAAAACCAAACTATATGTGAACATCACAATGAGCATTTCTACATAATATTATCATAAAGTTACTTGAATAGATAGAATGTTACACCTTTTTGCAAGTGCAGGATTATTTAGTAATTAAGGTGCTCATTCTTTTGTTGCCAATGGAGATGAGTTTTGTTGAAGAGAATGATGCCTGCTGCAATTCAGATTCATCACCATCTTGTTTCTTTATATATTTTGACCGGATAGGAATACTCCTTTCTTTCTCTGACACCAACTTGTCAATTTAGTTTCCACTGTATAGATCACAAGTATAGTTACACCTATGCCTAAAATAGAGGTGAAGGGATTTGTGTATCAGATCAATGAAATGCTTTTAGTTATAGTGGGTTCCCAAAATTATTATTGTAAACCTCTATAAAGTATGTAGTAACTATATTTGACTCATATTCTAGCTTAGATTGGGTATTTAAATGTGACTGCCATTACCAAACTACAACCGTTACATGCATCTGTACTAAGACCAGCACACAGAAAATACATATAATCTCACCCATACAGCGACTCCATATGAAGATTGGAATATGAATCAGCACTCCTCTTAACAGTTTTCCCAAGAGCCGTACTCTCTATCTCATGTGTCCTCGAAATTTCAAGATGTGAATCAGCCTTCCTAGTATTGTCACCATCAATATGGCTAACAACTGGATTATCGTTTCACTCTCAATGCATCCTTTTGAATTTTTATATTCATATGTACCATTGAGTTTTACACTATTAAACTTCTGGTAGGAACTGTATCATTCACAATTGTCATTTTTTGTTCCCCTGAACTCCGGACCACGCTGACTACAATTAAAACATTGAAATCAAGCAGCAACAATACCTCATCTGGCCCACTAATTTAAACCAAAAGTAACTGCAAAAACATAAACAATGCAGTAAGATGTGCAGTTCCATGAGTATATAATGATTGACCTAGATAACTATAGGGTGATTGGAAGATGTGAATTGAGTATCCGGAATGTTAAAGATGTTGCTCCACTTCTCATCAGTATATACCCTTTAAACAATATACTAGCATGCATGCACACAAATCAGCATATGTTCAAAGAAGACGACTAACTTGCAAAGTGACCATGAGATTTTGAGTGTTCCTGCGAAATAAATAGCTGATGCATAAAAATAAAGACACAAACGAACCCTAATCTTATTTTACAAAAAACCATACTTCACTACAAGAAAATTGGCCTATAGTGACGAAAACAGTTTCGTCACTAACAGTGTAAAAAGTTGTCACAAAACTGTTTAGTGACCAAACTCAAGTCGTCACCAGTCGTCACTAAAGCTCCGTCACAAAATCAATTAGAGACGAAAACATACCTCGTCACTAATTTGTGACCAGATTAGTCGTCACCTTTCAATCAGGTTTGTGACGAAATTTTTCGTCATAGTTTTGAGAGTGACGAAAAAGTCATCACTGGTATTTACCATTGGTGACGAATAAGTCGTCACAAACTACAGATAGTTGGAGACCAAAAATGTCGTCACTAAGTATGAACATATAGCAAAAAAAAATTTAATAAATAAAAAATGGAACTAATATTGGTTTTACTGCATATCCCATTGTAAACGCAATAAAATGAACACTTGCAGATGATTTTCAACCACTATATATTACCACAGATACTTTTTCCTTCACATAAAAAGTTGCTATATCTACTAATTACTACTGAACACCATCAAGAAGGAACATAATCCTAAATACTTAAGACAAAATTTGCATCAATGAGTTTGGGCAAGATAAACTATCCAATGATTAGATTTTGATACCCTTCAATCGCCAAAAGATGCCTTCTTCCAAGCCATTCTCTCTTAGATTCATAGAATCCACTAGCGGAAGAAACCAGACAAATCTTTTTGCTGTTTGCTAAGCAATGTAGATGCAGCCTATTAATAAAAATAAAAATCAAGAGATTCAGAATCTAGATAAAATACAGATATAACCAACAACACCGCAATTCAAAAGAAAAATATGCGTACCTCCCAGGTAATGCCACAATCCATGACAAATGTATATAGTACAGTGGACGCCCCCGGGATACGATCCGTATGAACAATCTGGCAAAAGACGATAAAAGTTAACTAACACACATACATGTTACAATGTGAAAATAAAATAATAAATAAAAAAAACATGCGAATACAGAGCGAGTAACCTTTGGAGCTCCTTCTAGTTCAATAGTGTTAGCTTTCATATCAACAATCCCGGTGTCTAACTAATATTGTGTTTAAAAGTTTATGTATCAAATAATCTGTTTAAAGGAGAATTGCACCAAAGAAAGTTAAAGTAAAAGTTTGACTAAATGAAAGAGATGTGAAAGTTTGAAATTAACCCTTCAAGTTGAAATAATGTGATGTTTTCTTCTTATTATTTAAGTTTTTTTTTAAATGTTTGATATTTAAATTATTCTTTTTTCATTCTTATAGAAACTAATATTGTGTTTAAAAGTTTATGTATCAAATAATCTGTTTAAAGGAGAATTGCACCAAAGAAAGTTAAATATTTGCAATTGAAATATTTCTCTATAATACAAGTTTTTTATCTGTACTGTGTGATCATGTTTACGATTATTGGATAAATATACGAATATGCAAGTTTTAGAAAGTATATATCTAATTTCCCTTATTTATAATCATTTTACAGAATTAGCAATGTGTGAAATAGTGACCAAAATTTCATCACTAATATTTATCATGTTAATGACCAAATTTTTCGTCACTATTTTAGATTAAAAATACCTAATGTGTAATTTAGTGACCACATAGTGACCATTTATAAGTTTCGTCACTGACTTTTTACCCATGACCAAAAATAATGACCATAAATTATATCGTCACTATTTTCATCTATATAGTGACCAAAATAAAATCTCGTCACTAAATTCTCGTCACTAAAGCCACTTTTTCTTGTAGTGCTTTAACAGAATCATAATACTATACCTTCTGAATTTATTTTGAGCTCATCCACGGCACCATCACATAAACAAACTGTTGACCTTCAGATTCGTTATCATCACGCTTGCCAACCACTGGGTAGTCTCTTAAGAACAATTACCTACATAAACAATTGGTTTGAACTCAAAAAAACTATGAAATCTTCTTAAAATAATAAACCTATTCAGCTTTGATTAATGATAGTTGAAAAAAAAAGATCTACATTACGTTAATTTTTAACCAATCAAATTAAACAACTCCATTTATCAATAAACGCATATGTGTTAGTAGTCTTGTACACAAACTAACCACGTATTGAGAAAACTAAACAGTAAGTTATCAATTTTGCCAACTAAGATATATAAGTAAGATCTTAGGATTTTAAATCATATTTGAAACTTTGTTATATAAAATCATAATAAAAAGTTGTAACTAATAAAGGAATTGAAAAGAGTATATATACCGAATGATCTTGTCCATTTGAATCACTAACGTCAGCCATTGATAATACCCTAAAAAGGTTTACGAAGAAAGAAAGATATCTATTACGTAATATGAATGAGAGGCGTGTATAAGTTTTTTGTTCGTTTTAGTTTAACAAATTTAACCCTAAAATATTACTTAAGGTTTGTAGATTTGAACTTGAAACATATAAACCAAAAGATGTGTTGGTCTAGTGGTTATCAGGAAACATATATATATATATATATATATATATATATATATATATATATTTCCATTGAGAAGACTTTTAGATTGAGAAGAAATCAAGACTATATTTTGATTTTAATTTTTCATAAATATTATTTATTAGAGTAAAAAAGGTATAAAAGTAAATGAATCATTCAAAAATTAAGTCAAAAATCTTTTATATAATAAAACAAAACCCATAGTGGGAATTTTTCATTTCAAAAAAATCAAACCATACCTTATTTGGTAATAATTTTTTAAAAATTGAATTTTTTTCAAAGATAATTAATAAAAAAAAGTCTAAACATTCCCTCATTTAACCAAAATTTTAAAAAATTCGTTTTTTATGAGATGTAGAAAAAAAAAGAAATATACACATGTCCTTAAAATTCAATAGTTAATACTTGTGGACCAAAATCATAAATAAAAATAAAAACACGGAACCTCAAATTCAATAATATTCTCTTCTTTCCATTCACTTTTAACATAACCTAACGAACCAAAAATATAAACCCTTTAACAACTGAAACGAACAATCGATGAAGATGATGAACGGTATGCCTACTCTTTCCCATAAAACCCACCTCTATCATCTAAATTTTGGTCAATACTCGATTTCTATTATTCTTTCATGATCCAGGTTATTAATAAGAATCAATTAAACTTTGAGGGTTTGCTATGTTATGATGAATAAAATCACAAGATATGATCAAATTGTTTAATATAACTTTCTCAATTTTTAAAAAAACTTCAATTCAATTTAATTGTGTTGATTGGTGTTTGTAGGTATGGTTGTTTACTAAATTAAATGGTTTGTAGAGTATTACTAGCCACTTAATTGAGAGAGATATGTTTTTGTGGACCTCTCCATTAAGACGAAACACAGGTTTGAGTACACCCATTAAGTGGAAAGTAAACACCCCTTAATAGCCGATGATTTGGATGTTATGTATCCTGAAACTCAGGAATCGATTTTTTTAATAAATTTGATGGTAACTGTTTTAGTGTTTATGCAACTTTCATCTTTATGTATCTAAATTGAAAATGATATTGTATAAACGGACCCGCTTAATTACCCTTAATGTAATTATAGTATAATATTTGGATAGCCTGACTTATGAAAGTGGCAATTTGTGCGACAAGTCTACAACCAAGGTAATAGCTAGCGAACTCCATGTATCATGCGAAAAGACAGTTCATCATCAAAAAGATGCATAGGTAAGAAGTCCATAGCACATACCTTTATTCTATACTTGTCGGCATAGGTGGTAAGGAGGGTGAGTTGGGCAATGGGATTGATTAAAATGGGTCACCTTATTTTGAGTCAAAACGTACAGGTTGGGAGTTGGTTTGTGTAATTTATTTGTAAATATATGTCATATCAGAATATGTCAAACATGCAACATATACAAACACTATCTCTTGCATCATGTTTTATTACGGTTGATTATTTGATATAAACACGCATCCAAACACTCCCTTGGATTCTAATAATTCTTGCGTCTATATGTAGATTCCAGAGTCACTATCAGGTTCCCTGCCCGATGTAAGCTTATGATTTGGAGCAACTTCATTGATGAAGCTATGTGAAGAAGCTATCGAAAGATTTAAACTCAGTAAGAAGTTGTTTGACTCTGGAAATAACGTAGAAATTTATTACCCAAATTCTCAGCCACATTGTAGTGGTCCTTCCTTTCCTCCCGGGCTTCCTGCTAATGTGCAGAGACTTGAACACTTATATATGACGAGTGAGTTTAGTGATGTGGACATAAGTATTGAAGGTCACGATCTTATTGGCCGGTCTCATAAAGTTATTCTCGGTGTGTGGAGTCTCCCATTTATGAAGGTAAGCTGCTCCTTATTTATATTTATATAATTTAGTTATATAAAAGATTTTTTTTTTTTTTTTTTTTTTTTTTTTTTTTTTTTTTTTTTTTTTGCTTTTTCATAAATAATATTGAAGTTCTTAGACCGTTGTAATGAGAATTATGACATGTTGTTAATCTTCTACTATATTATAACATGTACATGTGTAATGTGATCAATCTTGACTAAGAGCTTAGGTGATTTATTGACAGATAAGAATGTTAATCTTCTATATAAGCTTTTATAGTTGCATAGATTAAGAATGTTATAGTGTTATGAGAAGTTAGGAACGAAAAACTAAATAAAGAGGTTGCTAAAACTTACAAATAACATTTTGACTTTTTTTTATAACCTCCGTCATCAAATTGTGAATTAAGTCCTTTAAGTAGAATTAGAAAAATTGCCTTGAAATGTAGAAATATAGTTTGTATATGGGGTTTAACAGTTTGTATTATTGCAATCAGTGGCGGAACTTGACCGTTTATTTTGGGGGGGGGGGGCGAAATTATTTTGGGGTGGCCGAATCAGAGATTCGTTTGTAACCTCAACTAAATTACCCCTAAAACCTATAACATTTACACTAGGTGCCGTAAAATTTGGGGGGGCCGAGACCCTCCCCTGCCCTCATAAAGGTCCGCCATTGATTGCAATAGGCAGTACGCAGGATGGGTAATTCAGGATGAATTAATTGTGGCTCAAAATGGGTCAAAATCAAAACAGGTCAGGTAGCACAGGTTGGCCTGCAAAACTCTTTTGTAAATTAAAATTGTCCCTCGCTGTTTTTGTGAGTTTTTAAATCTTTTTACAGCTAATCGATGCTTTGGTTATAGATTATGATCACAAATAAAAAACTATGAAGAACTCAACATGTTCTCCCATACCAAACACATGGAACTGTACATAATGTCTTAATTATCTGATTACTTAATATTTACGACAATGGTTTGGCGTGGTTGTATTGTTTTCAGGAGTGGAAGAGATAGAAATAGACACAAAGATGCCAAAGGTAATGGTGAAAAGCTTCTAAAAGATTATATGGTTCAAATAAAAAATGGCTAAAAGGGTACTTTTAAGTTTGAAATGGGTCGAACTCCTTAAAAGCATGCGAAAGTATATTTTAAGCATTTGATCTCCTAAATAATTTTATTTATAGCTCTATAAGTTGTACAATAAGTTTTGGCTGGTCAATCTGTTTTACCGTGTCTTTTTGTTTCTATGATAATAGCGATTTATATGAAGGTTTTTGCAGGTAAAGTAGAGAAAATTGTTTGAGAATCCTGGATTGGAAAAATGTTATCTGAAGAGAGTCTTTAATGGATCAAAAGGTCCAACTTTTGGATCCAAGGTAAGCAACTAACAACCATGCCCATGATGCATTCCGTGATCATCAATCTTTTTGTTCTAACTTAGGTAACCATTCATTAATCACAACCAAATTTAGGAAAAACAAATGGCTCGATTTAAATTATGTGTTTTTTTGTAATCTCTTACGGGTCAAGTGAGCCCATTCTGACCTCTACCAAAAAGTAGAATTTCTACGGTAGTTTAAAAAAATCTGTTTAGAATGACAACCTGAGTAGTTTAATATACCTTGTGCTTATAGAAAGTAATTTGGGTAATAGAAAGATGTTGATTTTCCTAATCATGTCATTTTACTTCTCATATGCTCTTCAAGCGTAAGGAAGATGTCTCTTCAAAGCATCAAGAAGTAGAAGTTATAAAGTTTATACCTTTTAGTTTTTTTCTAAACTAGATTGTCACATAATTTTGTTGGGATCATTTTTCGAGATTCAAGTGTAGTATTTTCTTTCATAACAACATCCGAACTCATCAAGTCGTTTTGGTCATTGGAGCCGGAGGTCGTTGTTTTTGGCGAATCAAGTCACCTGTTTAAGCTTTCCGAGATATGTTCTTAGAGGTTAAGTCATGGTGGTGGTGGTTGTTAGGTACGATAGAAATGTGGTCTAATTATCAAAAAATTGTTCATCTCTGTGATAAATTGAAAAGCTTATTCCATGTAGTTACCATAGTAGTATTGTAAACTGGGGATGTGGTTGGGTGTATTGCCGCCCATGTTGTATTATAACATGAAATAAGAAGAAACCATGAATGAAAAAAATACCAATGTTTCATCTTCGTTGGATATATGTGATGCTTAAACAAGACTATCAGAATGAAAAGTGAGCAATTGCTTGAATTTGAGAATGGTAACAAAGAAAGACAACCTTTAACAAGTTAAATTGAATTAATTCTAATGTAGCATGGGAAGAAATTTTTTGTGAAATTGTTTCTTAAGTAAGAGAAACATTTGGAGCCAAAAAGAAAAACGTTTTTCTAAAAGTGGATATTTTTTCCGAAAAAAAATTATGAAAAAATATGTTTGCGCATTAAATCGTTTTTTTGTGCATCAAAAATTGGTTTTCGCACCCAACTTCTTTTGACTTTTTTCATCAAAATAACATTGCGCATCTAACTAAAACAAGTTGAAAATTTTGTGCATCAAAATTTTTTTGCGCATCAAAATTCGTTTTTTGTGCATAAAAAACGTATCAAAACTCAAAATTATAAAAAATGTTTTCACAAAAGTTTTATGCACCAACATACCCGATCTTGTGGAAGTTTTTTGGAATTTTTGGAGATATTTTTTAAAAAAACAAATATTTTTATTCTTTTTACGAATATTTAACTTTTTATTTTAACTTTAATATATATATATATATATATATATATATATATATATATATATATATATATATATGAACACCTATTACGTCACTCGAAAATAATTATAATCCAAAATTAAAAACCATAATTAGAAAAGAAAAAAAAGCAAACTATTTGTTTTTTAATAAATAAAAATACATTATTCAAAAATTTAGAAAAAACCCCGTGCGTGCACGGGTATTATAACTAGTAATTACTCCAACATTTACGGTCAAATTTTTTTGAATTTCTTAAACCATAATTGCAACTCATTTATTGCTTTCTTCTTAATGCTCAACCTATGTTCTTCTTTGTGAATGATTCAAATTACTTTTCATTGTAATAGCATATTTAGTTAAAAAAATTTAGCAGCTATATGATTCATATTTTTTGGTTGCTTTGAATCCTCAAATATGATAGTTTATCATAAATAAATAAATAAATAAGTAAAAACTTGTTAAAAATGAACGCTGTATCATAACCTACTTAATCAAATGGTAGTTTTGTTTCCGATATTCAACCTTTCTTCTTGTTCATACGTTAAGTTTCTTTTCTTTTTTAATCAATTCATATTTCTTTTATTTGTGTTACGTTATCTAGAAAATATTTTTATATTGAATCATATTTATATATGAATCGTTGAATTGATGAATCATAGAATATTGAATCACTATCGAATATAGTGAATCGTTAAATAATTACATGGTGAATCATCAACACACCATGCTAATTTTTAAATTTTGAATCATATTCGAATTAGTGAATCGTTAACTAAAAATGTTAGTGATTTAAACGAATCAGGTAGGCATCATCATATGCACATCAACAACGATAGTAAATCGCTAGGCATCATCAATGATAGTGAATCGTTAAATCATATTTTTAATGTGAATAGTCGAATTGATGAATCATAAAATATTGAATCACTTACGAATTGTGACAGTGAATCGTTAAATCAATGGAAAGTGAATCATCAACGAAAGTAAAAGTACTATGACAATTATCACATGTTACTCTATGATGAAGTTAAATTTTATGAATCACAAACGCTAAACAATTGAATCATAAATTAATATATGAATGAAGGCATAAAATAAAAGTTATTCATAAGTTATACTTGTAATATTAACTAGTGACCTCTCCAATAACAAAATGTCATTTCACAACGTCATGGCATTCGAAATATAGTGTCGTATATTCTTAAGTTGTCCTTAATGTGAACACAATGATTCAAATTTTGATCACAACGGTAACTTAACGAGATACCAACATTGCTTGAACCATAATAACGATATATTCTTATGATTCACTATTAACACAATGATTCAAATATCGATCAATTGATAACTTGTATCATTTATTTTTTTTGGTGCAAAGGTGAATTTTATTAATTAGCAAACTTTTGTACAAAAAAAGAAATTACATACCACTGATATGGACCATACCAGATTCAATACAAAAGTCAAATACATGATGAAACTAGACTAAAACTGACAGCACTAAGCTATCCCAAATGCTAAACCAAGCTATATAGATCCAAAAGACATAGCTTCCAATGCCATTTCTGAATCTAAATTCACATTTTCAATGCACCAATAAACCATCTAGCTACATTTCCACAACTTCCTTCTACCATGACCATTCCTCCATCTCCCACAATGATCAAGGCAGCAAGAAGAGTGGCATCACTAGGGACCCATTCACTCATCCAATCAAGGGCTCTTCTAGGATTCATACATTTCCCTCTCAATGGAAGGCTTCAAAATCCTAGAAACACACACCTTGATGGAGACATCCTCCTTACCTCCTAGTGATGCAAAGTAAGGACCAAGAGGCCTCATCTTTCACGACCCTCTATTCCTCACAACTTGCACCACCACACCCAGCTCATACTACCCTTCACACCAGGGAAACCTACATTATGACATCCAGATAAGTTTAAATAGAACAATGTTGGGGCTAAAACAGACCCTCCCAAGGCCATCTGTTAAGCAACCATCATAGCACTATTTGAAACTGAACATGGAGTCAAGGTACAAGGCCTTCCTGTGAGATGAGCTTTTATCAAGATCATTGCTCTTTTAAGGGAATTGAGACACTGATCTATAGGTAATAAACCTGAGAGATACTAGGAGAGTATCAGTATGATACTTCCTAAAGCAGTTTTTCTTGAACCTCATCACTGCTATCATCTGATATATGATATTTACTATCTGATTCCCATTCAAAATGCCAACTTCAACAGAACTTTTGCATGAAGTCTCACTGATTTACTTCAAAAACTTCACGTCCCAAATTGTCTCTGCTTGAATCACATCATTGGTTCTTCTAACTTTGATAGACATCAACCTATTCCTTACATCTTCTATTATGATCTTGAACAGTCCATCAACACTTGTCATACTGTTATTGAACAACCTTCCATTTCTTTCCATCCAAATGTGATAAACTATAGCAGCAAAGCTCAACTTTCCAATTATCTTCCAAACACTCCTTGTATTATCCCATTTACTCATTTCATTGACAATATCATTCCAATTATTAGACATAATGTTCATTTGAGCTATCCCTTGCACTTTCTTCCATAGTGCATTAGAGAATTCACAGTTAAAGAAAAGATGGTCATGGGAGTCTTCCATCTTCTTGCACAGGCTACATTCAAAGAGCCTATTTGGGTACCATTTAGAGAGTTTGTCTTGTGTGGTGAGCTTGTTTTTGATAGCCATCCAAAGAACAAATGTATGCCTAGGAATACAGTTAGAAAACCATAACTTGTATCATTTATGAATCAAGATTATTAACAATCATATGTGGAAAGTTTAAATGCGCATATGGTACAAAACGTGCAATATCAAATCACTGGAAAAATAAATTACATGAATCATGAACAATTAAAGATTAACAAATTACAGGAATCACGTGACAATACAAGTCACGTAACAATGAGTGACAGGCTAAAGCGATTATAGATTAATTAAAGACATATTGAAGTGCAAACAAAGGAGAAAAAAAAAGGATCGAAAATAAAAATTGGTAGCAATTTCATATTCAAAATTGGAGGAAAAAGAAGGAATAAGTATTAATGTGGTTTAAATATGAAAGAGATTATAAAAATGGACCATCATGCCTGATGACGTATAGTCTATATGCGGGTCACGAACCCGACTAAAGTCCAATACTAGCGAGCCCAGCACGAACTGGGCTAGGCGGATAAGTGTTTGGGCTCACGAAGGCCCAAACCCAAAGCTATTTACGGAATAGATATCGGATATCTCCTATGTTTGGAGGTAATTGCTTACCAACTGACTTAGGCGGGATACGCCGAAGGTTGGGGAACACGGAACCAACAAGGATTCCGTGTGTATATAAAGGGAACCCATATCCCTCGTTAAAGGTACGATCTACAAACCCTAACTTTCCTTTAACCCTAAATCGATTACTTACTCTCACGCCGGAGGATAATCGTGTGAGACAATCCCACGATAAGCCTAACGGTATTTTCTGTCTTTTTAGTGCGCAGGTCTCAAGCAACAATCATCAATTGGTACGAGAGCCGGAGCCCAAACAAGGAACGCCCAACTTTTGTATCAACAAGTGGCGCCATCCGTGGGACCATTCACTAAGAACTAAGAACTAGAATGACGAAGCATGGAAATCAGCGATCGCAAACAAACCTTACCGGAAAAAAGCCGCACGTCGGATCAGCTTCCAAGCAAACTTCTGGGACAACCAGTGTTGCTAAAAACCAGGGATCAGGGCAAGATTTGGTTTTCCCTCTGGTGGAACCACGCTCGGGGACAACCCAGGCCACGGCAACCACCGCTAGCGCAGGAGACCCACTGCGAACTCCTTTTGCCACTCCATTCCAATCGGTGGTGGAGACAAACTTCACAAAAGCACCTGATGCGCCCGATAAAAATAAGGGTATAGTGGTAGAAAATGATACTCCTACTCTAGAAGGGGTTGTGTCAGAACTAGCGCCAGACGAGTTCGTATCGCAAAACTACGAAACCTTGGCTGCTCTCATGCAAAAGGAAGCAAAGAAAAGGTCATGTCGGAATCTGCATGCCCGACTCGATTTCGGCCCGGAGTTTGAGACATCTCCACCGCGCCGTCAGAAGGAAAAGCGTGGGAGGGATAGTCGCCGACCCCCAGTGTTTAACAGAATTGGGAAGAGAGTTGAGGATGATGAGACATCCAACTCACAGCATCTGGAAGGAAGTGAGGAGGATGAACGGCGTACCAGTGTCCACACATGACTTGGTAGCCACAGAATACAGGACAGACTTAGGTGACGATACTCCCCAAGTGAAAGCCCTTCAAGTGCAAATTCTGAGGACAGTCGGCGCAAGCGCCGAAAGAGGGAAAATTCGTCCTCTGGTAATTCCTCGGACAACGAGGATAGCGAAACTGGACACTGGAAGTCCAGAAACAGATATAATGACCAGGAGGATGATGATATATCTCTCCCATGGCGCCGTCAAAAGGTGGATGCGTTCACTCGACGCATCAGTGATTTCTCAGAGAATAAAAGGAGCCGCATGCCTGCCAACGTGAAAACCTACGACGGAACAGGTGATCCTGATGATCACCTAAAAAATTTTGAATCAGCCGCTACAATTGAAAACTGGCCACAGCCTGTATGGTGCCACATGTTCAACTCTACACTAGTAGGAAATGCGCGGAACTGGTTCAGCAAGCTTCCACGCAGAAGCATCAATGGTTTTGAAGAATTGAGAAAGGCGTTTCGCCTAAACTTCACCCAGCGGAAGAAGTGCGCTAAAAATCCCGTCGAACTCGCCAGGGTAACGCAGCGCCTGGGAGAATCTACAAGCGCATTCATGGAACGCTTCAAAGATGAATGCATGCAAGTTAAAGCATGCCCTGAAGTGCTAAAGATCTCAGGTTTCATGAATGGGATCAATAACCCAGAACTCATCAAGAGGTTGAACGACAAGATTCCCGAAACCTTTGATGAACTCATGAAACGCTCTCGGTCCTTCGTCCAAGGAGAGGCCGCCGCGGCGGATAGCAAAAGAAACTACTCAAACTATCGGTCACAGGAACAACCTGGGAGACAATCCACTGACCGGAGTAGCAACCGTAATAAGAGTTATCGCAGTCAAGGGAGCGGAAGGGATAATGACAGATACACCCAGCTGACCAAGACTCCAAAGGAAATACTCGCAACAGAAGGTGCGAACTTTCCAAGACCACCACAAATGCGCACTCCAGAGGATCGGCGCGTGGGGGGTGGATACTGTGACTACCACGCACAGAAGGGCCACACCACTAACGAATGTGTCCAACTGCGCCAGCTCATTGACAAAATGGTTAAAGAGGGCAGATTGGACCATTTGGTCAAAAACATCAAGGAAGAAAAGGATAGACAGAAGAGTGGGAACAAGAAAGAGACACCCAAGGACAAGGCCGACACCATCTACATGATACAATCATGGCAGTGGGTTACCAGGCAGAAGGTCAGCCAGGAGTTTTCTCGTGCAAGTGAAATCTCTTTCCCCACCTTAACTGCGGAAAACGCAGTGGTAGAGCCACTCACCATTGAGATTAGTGCGGGGGGTCACGACATCCACCGCATGTACGTTGATGGTGGAGCATCTGTAGACATCATGTATGAGCACTGCTTCAAGCGACTGCGGCCTGAAATACGCAGTCAGTTAAGCCCGGTCAGTACGGCGCTGACTGGTTTTACGGGTGAAAAGATATGGCCTATGGGGCAAATACGATTACTAGTCAGCGTTGGCAATGAAGAACACTCAGAGACGGCCTGGATGGAATTTATGGTGATCAAATCCCCTTTGCCATACAATGGCATTATCGGATGACCAGGGATATCAGCCATGCGCGCAGTACCGTCTACAGCACATGGGATGCTTAAATTCCCAGTAGAAGGTGGTATTGTCACTCTCTACAACGCCGCTGTACCACATAGAGAATGTAACATGATTACAGGCGAGACGGCACCCATCCCAGAATAGTGCGCAGTCAAAGTTCCAAACCTGAAGGTCGCAATCCATCCTAATTACCCGAAACAGGAAATATCAATCGGAGGATCGCTGTCGGACAACGGCAAAGCAACTGTGTGCGCACTCTTGCAAAAGAACTTGGACATTTTTGCATGGGAGCCAAAACACATGACCGGGGTACCACGTTCAATCACAGAACATAAGCTGAGAATCCGACAAGGATACTCACCAATACGCCAGAAGAAGCGCGCACAAGCGATTCTGGCAGAAGTACACAAACTTGTGGATGCGGGGATTATGCGTGAAGTCTACTACCATGACTGGCTTTCTAACCCAGTAATGGTCAAAAAGAGCGACGGTAGCTGGCGAATGTGCGTGGACTTCACAGACCTCAATAAAGCATGTCCACAAGACTGCTACCCACTACCGGAGATAGACTAGAAAGTAGAGTCTTTGTGTGGATATCCGTTAAAGTGCTTTCTCAACGCATACAAAGGATATCATCAAATCCAAATGGCTAAGGAGGACGAGGAAAAAACGGCCTTTCACACAAGCCAAGGCGTCTACTGTTACACAAAAATGCCCTTTGGCTTGAAGAATGCAGGCGCCACCTATCAGCGGTTAGTAGATAACGCATTCGAAAAACAGGTGGGCCGCAACCTAGAGGTCTACGTTGATGACCTGGTCATAAAGAGCCATACTGAAGATGAGTTAGTGCGCGACATGGAAGAAACATTTAGGACACTCAAAGAGATCAATATGAAGCTCAATCCTAAAAAATGCACTTTTGGCGCTACAGAAGGCATGTTTCTCGGATACCTGATAGAACCTGATGGCATAAAGCCATGTCTAGAAAAGACCAACGCTGTCATCGAACTTCCTTCACCGCGCACGTTGAAGGAGGTCCAATCTCTCAATGGAAAGCTAGCCGGTCTTAATAGATTCCTGTCCAAGTCAGCAGACAAGTCTCTACCTCTTTTCAAAACACTCAAGAAGTGTATAAAAAAGGGAGATTTTCGTTGGACCACGGAGGCAGAAGAAGCCTTCACACAGCTTAAACAACACCTGGCAACGCTCCCCACACTTGTAGCACCCCGACGAGGGGAAGAGTTGATTATGTACTTATCCGTAACCCATGGAGCAGTCAGCGCGGTTTTACTAATGGACATAAATTCAGTGCAAACACCAGTCTATTTTCTAAGCAAAGCGCTCAAGAAGACTGAGATGAACTATAGCGCAAAGGAAAAGTTGGTTCTGGCATTAGTGTTTGCCGCCAAACGGCTGCGAAGGTACTTCCAAGCGCATCCAATAGCAGTAATCACAGACCAACCAATCAAGAAAATCATCTCCAAACCTGACGCGTCAGGACGACTACAGAAGTGGAGCGTATTGCTAAGCGAGCACAACATCTCTTACAGACCACGTACGGCAATCAAAGGACAGATTCTGGCAGACTTCATCATCGAAAAGCCAGACACCGATGATGCACCCGTACCAAGCAAGAAGGAACTACGAGATCCATGGATCTTGTTTACAGATGGATCCTCATGCGTTGATGGGTCAGGAGCAGGCCTCGTTCTCACAAATCCAGAAGGAATGGAATTCACCTACGCACTGCGTTTTGAATTTATAGCGACAAACAATGAGGCAGAGTATGAAGCTCTAATCGCCGGACTACGCATTGCAGCTCGAATGGGTGTGCGTAACCTAGAAGCAAATGTGGATTCTCGGCTAGTAGCCAACCACGTGTTGGGCGAGTACGTGGCTAAAAAAAACATGATTTAGTATCTGGACAAGACCAAGGCATTAATCAAAGGCTTTGACAGGTTCACCATCAAGCAAGTACCTAGAGGGGAAAATCGAAAGGCGGATGCACTGAGCAAGATCGCATCGACAAGCTTTGCACACCTGTCAAAACAAGTACTGGTGGAAACGCTGAAAAGCAAATCCATCTCAGAGATGGAAGTATCCACGATAATAGAGGAGGAAGGTCCTATGTGGATGACACCGATAATGGAATTCATAAGCAAGGGAGTGTTACCACAAGAGCAGAAGGAAGCCCGAAGGATACGGCGCACAGCGCAAAGGTTTGAACTTCAGGACAACATACTGTACCGATGCTCCTTCCTGCAACCATGGCTCCGCTGCTGATAAGGTTTTAAAAGGTACCTTTTGAGGGGTCGTTTTAGCTCTTATTTGATCACTTTTGTATCCGTTATTGCTTAATATCGTTCCTTTTCACTTTTTAGGTCTCTTGAAGGCAAAATGCTGGAATGGCACTTATTTGGACGAAAAGGCGCGAATATACGAAGAAAATGGCCAAAGTCAGAATCGAGACACTCAAAGCTGCTGAAAATAGAAGGTGACGGCGTCACAGCTTATACGCGACGCCGTCGGAGGATTTTGTGACGGGACAGAAGCCAAAACTCTTATTTTCAAGTGACGACGTCAGGTTATAAAAGAGTAGGCCATCGCAACTCAGACGGCCTAGATGCAATCCAGACGGCGTCAGAAGCTGAAGAGGACGGCGTCACAAGCATAAGGTGACGCCGTCGCAAGTCTAACGTGGCCAAGACGAAACCCTAATGACGGCGACACGACGGCGACACAAAACATAAGGTGACGCCGTCGCAGATGTAATCTTATATATAGAATCCGAATTTTTCAGTATTGGTGTGTAGTCTTTTGGAGTAAAAACCTAAAACCGAACCAAGCCTGTCTTGTACAGTATTTTAGGGTTCCAAACCCTATCTTACACCAAGATAAGTGTTTTACTTCATTTATTCAATTATGTCTTTGATTATTTGTGTGTATGCTTGCATGTTCTCCATGTCCGGCTAATTTACTTGTGTGTTTGCTTAGGGAATATGAAACTTAATTATTGAATATTGATTGGTTGTCTCTTATCTTAGTTGATTAATGATCTAGTAATGCGATAGGTCATTCGTTGTGTACTTAATGCTTGATTCATCTTTGTGAACCTTAGAATATGACTCCTTGAGTAGTTGTAGGCTAAACCATCCAAAGAGTGCCTTAGAGTAAGAGTTTATTATCCCTAGTGGGTTTTGTAGACGAGACCCTTTGGTAAGTTCAAAGAGTTAGGGAGAAACGCATACCCTACAACCTTAGACACACAACGCAACTAAGAATAAGGACGTGACAATTCAACCACCAATAGGAGATAATTAAGGAGTAGTAAAACCTAAGTAAACACATCTTTAAACTATCATACGAGCACACAATAATTAGACATAGACTACATACACCTTAGTTAATTAGATAATTAGATAAGTAGAGTAATCGGTAGCAATACCAACCCCCCAAATCTAATACCCCGAGATTCGTACCTTTCCAATTTCCTAAAAACATAAAAAAGATAAAAAAGAATCTTCCTCAACCCCAACCTTAGCGTAGTAACTTCTCACTAGCATTCCTATTCCCCTAGAGAACGATATCAATACCCGTGGCTTACCCTAATACTACACTACAACGATTAGGTTCACTGCCTAGGGTGTTGAAAAACTTGCTCGACGAAAAGGAAGTTCCTTTGACCCCGAACGACGCGTGTAGCGTTATCAAGTTTTTGGCGCCGCTGCCGGGGAATAGAATAGCTAGTTAGTAGTCCACCTCGTTTAGGTTTCTTTGCTTGATTCCTATCAAGTAAACTTTTTTTTTCTCATTCTTAGCTTTCTCGTAGTCTATCCCCCTTCTTCGTGACCTTTGTTCGTAACCCCATCACTTTTCATCATGGAAGGTGATAACCAACCACCACTCGTCAACCCACCACCAAATGACCCGCCAAGAGCCGTACTCTTGGTGAATACTCGAGACCAAGCCACTTAGGCTATAGGAACACCATTGAGCTTCCCGACCAAGCCCAAACTACGGCCCTGCGATCCGACGCCATCCGGTTGGTGCAAAACGGATGTGCATTCCATGGACTTCGTTCCGAAGATCCAAATCAGCATCTTAGGGATTTCCTTAAAATTGTCGATTCCATCGACCTCGATGCTACTACTCGGGAGACCACACGCCTGCGTCTCTTCCAAGTCTCTCTACGGGACCAAGCTAGTAATTAGCTTGAGCGACTTCCCGTCGGCTCCATCTCAAGTTGGGATGATCTTACCTCTCGCTTCCTTGCTCAATTTTTCCCACCGGGGAGAACCACTAAGCTTAGGAATGACATCTTGATGTTCCAACAACGTCAGGGTGAATCTCTCTACGAAGCATGGACTCGATTCAAGGACTTACTTCATAAAGTCCCTCATCACAGCATTGATCTTTGGCTCCAAGTCCAAATCTTTTATGGTCATGTCAACTTCCCCACTAAGCGATCCATTGACCAAGCGGCCGGTGGAAAACTTAGTGATCTCACCGCGGAAGAATCATGGGGTATAATAGAGGACCTTGCCCTCTATGACAGCGAAAGTTGGGATGACCCCCGTGAGCTGCCCAAAACCGTTAAGGCAATCTCCTTGCCTCCCATTGACTCACAACCTTCCGACCGTAGGATGATCGAACTTGAAGATCAAGTTAAATTCCTAATGAGTTCCTACGAAAATCCTAAGTCTTCACACCATGTGAACAAAGTTTCTTCCTCGTGTGAGCCATTTTGTGATCCTCATAACACGCGTACTAGCACACGATCCCCCGAACATGCTTTCGTTGACTACGCATCCTCGCGTATTAATGGAACGGGAGGAAGACTCCCTACAATACCCGGACCTAGAAATTTCAATGAAACCCGAGAGGCATGGAAAGGCAAGCCCGACTTCTACTGGGGACAAACCAAGTAATTCACTTCCAATGATTTTTCATGGCCCCCACCTAACGGTCCTAACCAACAAAACATCGAAGGGATGTTGCAAAACCTAGTTGCATCCCAAGAAGCCCAAATGGCTAAGCTCTCGGACCGCTTTAACCAACAACAAGCCGAAATGGATAGGAAGATAGACAACCTTTTGAAAGCCATAACCAATAGTGATAGGAAGGTTAGTGCTATCTCAACTCCCGAGCCTTCCAGTGTAGAGATTAAGGACCCAAGCAAGCTAACTAAGCACGTTCAATTCGTCAATACCATCGCCTTAGTGAAACCTAATAGAACAAATGACGAAGAGGACCATACACTTGAGAATAATGAAACAACCGAGGAAGTAGATAAAGTAGACAATGACTATTTCAACAAATTTCCTACGGAGGAAGAACTATCTCGCCACCCTCACTTAGTGCGTGATCTCCGTCACATGTATGTTAGGAAAAGCCCTAGAATCAAGTTTGGGAACCCTTGGAATCTTAACATACCATGTTGCATAGGACACCTTTTTGTGGCAAAGGCCTACATTGATCGCAAATCCCCAATCAACATAATGACTAGCACCTACTACAATTGGGTAATGAAGAAGCCTATTCCAACTAGGCAAGACCCCGATAATCCTAGGGTTAAGTGCAATTTTCTTGGTAGAATTAAGGGATTGCCCGTTTATGTAGGTAGTTTCACGTTTCCTACGGACTTCATAATTGTGGATGATATTAGCACGGCCATAGACCCTAGCTTGTCCCACGTTATTCTAGGAAAACCTTTCATAGAAAGCACAGGGATGACCTATGATCCCTCGTTAGGGGTAGTGCGATTCAAGGATGAGACCGATGACATAGCTTACCAAATGCCGTTTAATATTGAGAAGTTTTCATCACTCTCTAATGATGAAAAGGAACTTAAACTGTCGGTCTATTATAGGAATGATGAGGATAGGAAAAAGGGTGTAGATTATGTTATGGCTAAGATTTTCGGGTTCTATAAGGATTGTTTGAACTTAGGACCGAAATATAAGACCGAGTGGGGAGAGGACGAACTTTTAGAGAGGTGCATCATAGGGCACTTCTACAACATGGAATCCCCCATTAGAGACCGTCAAGGTGGCGGTAATGAAGTAACGTAGGAGCCCGACTATGAGTCTAGCTACAAGACTCTTAAATAAAGAAAAGCGCTTCGTGGGAGGCAACCCATGCTTAATTGTTTGCTTGTTAGTGTCATATACCTTTTATTGATTGTTTATTCTCATGTTTGAATTTGTAAAAATGCTTTATTTTGTTTTTAACCTCGTCTTAATTGCATATAAAGGTATTTTACATAAGGGATAAGTGTAGGGAGGATTACACACGTTTTCAAAGGAAACGTAAACATGAGAATAACAATTAACTAAAAGATATATATGTTTGTTTGTTCGAGTCAAATGCTTGTATCGAGTCATAATGGATGTTTTTGCAGAAATTTTTCCAGATTCTAAAGATGTAAATTTTCCAGAAAATCGCAGACCAGTTTTTTTCAGGATAACCTGACGGCATCAGGATTGCAACCTGACGGCGTCAGGAAGGAGTAAAAACAACAGATTACTTTTTTCTCGTTTTCTAAGCTACTTATAAATTTTTGGAATTTTCCAGAAATTCTGTAAACATCCATTCCACAAGCATTATATCCTAGTTTAAATCGAGTCTTATATATATTATTACCGCCGATTTTACGCGAAGGTTTCGTTTGTTTTCTTCAAGTGTGCAGGTTTAATTTATCAAGAAGAAGTTACATAAGAGTGGAAGGAGCTTTTCACGCATAAATTCTTCTTGGAAAGGATTTAACCACCACTTTACACGGATCCTACCTAGCTAATCAGGGGAGTACTAGTTTCTTTCGTTTTTAATTACCTTCCATTATCATAACTTTGATACTTTTGGGGAACATTGGGGACAATGTTCAGTTTAAGTGTAGGGAGGGAAAATAAAACGGGAACTTTGAAACTATGCTTATCCTTGATTATTTGTTTTGTCCAATTGTGTTTGTGTAATAAACCATGAGAAAATGTCGGTTAGGGTAATTTTGGCACTAAATTTAAAATTTTTCATGACATATAGGAGTGGGCCATTAGTTTTAACAAAAGCGTCTCACGGATAGGAAGTTGCATGACTAGCACAAAAACCCTTTACCACCTAAATTCCACCCAAAATGTGAGGATCACCCTTAGATTAGTAGGAATTAAAGCATTCATCTTTAATGCTTAGAGTGTGAACCGGTAGTATAATAGATTCTAGAACTTATTTTGTGATGCATTCCGAGATCGCTAGTAAGACTACACTTGTGTAGTTAGGAATAACTAAATGATAAGAGGCATTAGGATAACCCTTGTTTGATACCCGTAATATAATTACTTCTTCCACATCGGTTGAGTAATTCCCCCACACCCTTTGCGTTGTACTCATCTTTAGTACACGATACCCCTAGTTAACCCCTCAGAGCCTATCCTTTTCGCGGTTCTCGTGATGTTTCGGTTTTTTCCGGAATATCAATGAAGAGCATTGTTTACACCCCACCCCCAAATATACACCCAAATCGCCTTAGCCTACCTTGTATGCACTCACTTTTAGTGCATTTTTGTTATCACCCTAAACCCTTCGTTCAATTATCTGGTTGCTTGCATGAGTTGCTAAGTCGAGTCATATCCTTTGTATACAGTTTTGGGACGATTGGGATTCATGGGAAAACTTAAAGTTTATGAAATGACGGGAAGGGAACGTTAAATTCAAATTCCCTTTGTTTGCGTAATAATGTACCCCAAGTGTTTTGATCTTTTCAATTCGGGTCAAATTAGTGTTAGAGTAATAAAAACTCAAGTGTAGGGATGTGCCTATAAATCCCTATCATTTTGATGTTACCGTAGAGGATGGTAGAGTAAAAGTGTATGCACAAATATATATATATATATATATATATATATATATATATATATATATATATATATATATATATATATATATATATATATATATATATATATATATATATATATATATATATATATATATATATATATATATATATATATATATATATATATACGTGCGTCGAGTCTTGGCTTAGCAACGCCATTCTACGTATGCATTTAACATATATATTTTTGACTTACCACCACTAAAAATCCTATCCCACCAAACCCTTTGTTTCCCTACCGTAAGCCTAACGTTACAACCCTTTAAAAGACCTCTTTGATAGTCTTTCCTAGGTGCTTACGCCAAAGCGACGGAGGTTTGATCTATTCTCAATCCTATGGTAATCTATGTACTAGGACCGGTTAATGAGTGTTTATCTTCCATTTCCAATTTGTTATATTTCATATACACCCGAGAGAGATGTGAGTATCCAAACACCCCATGTGAGGTGCTAGTATGTAATTTCCGTGCTTGTTATGACTTTTGCGGGGCTTATATGTGTTGTGGACTGTTTTGAACCAATGCTTCATGACCCCTAACTTATAAATTAATTGGCTAAAAGCACATTTGCTTGAGGACAAGCAAATACCAAGTGTAGTGATATTTGATAAGGTTTTAAAAGGTACCTTTTTGAGGGGTCGTTTTAGCCCTTATTTGATCACTTTTGTATCCGTTATTGCTTAATATCGTTCCTTTTCACTTTTTAGGTCTCTTGAAGGCAAAATGCTGGAATGGCACTTATTTGGACGAAAAGGCGCGAATATACGAAGAAAATGGCCAAAGTCAGAATCGAGACACTCAAAGCTGCTGAAAACAGAAGGTGACGGCGTCACAGCTTATACGCGACGCCGTCGGAGGATTTTGTGACGGGACAGAAGCCAAAACTCTTATTTTCAAGTGACGACGTCAGGTTATAAAAGAGTAGGCCGTCGCAACTCAGACGGCCTAGATGCAATCCAGACGGCGTCAGAAGCTGAAGAGGACGGCGTCACAAGCATAAGGTGACGCCGTCGCAAGTCTAACGTGGCCAAGACGAAACCCTAATGACGGCGACACGACGGCGTCACAAAACATAAGGTGACGCCGTCGCAGATGTAATCTTATATATAGAATCCGAATTTTTCAGTATTGGTGTGTAGTCTTTTGGAGTAAAAACCTAAAACCGAACCAAGCCTGTCTTGTACAGTATTTTAGGGTTCCAAACCCTATCTTACACCAAGATAAGTGTTTTACTTCATTAATTCAATTATGTCTTTGATTATTTGTGTGTACGCTTGCATGTTCTCCATGTCCGGCTAATTTACTTGTGTGTTTGCTTAGGGAATATGAAACTTAATTATTGAATATTGATTGGTTGTCTCTTATCTTAGTTGATTAATGATCTAGTAATGCGATAGGTCATTCGTTGTGTACTTAATGCTTGATTCATCTTTGTGAACCTTAGAATATGACTCCTTGAGTAGTTGTAGGCTAAACCATCCAAAGAGTGCCTTAGAGTAAGAGTTTATTATCCCTAGTGGGTTTTGTAGATGAGACCCTTTGGTAAGTTCAAAGAGTTAGGGAGAAACGCATACCCTACAACCTTAGACACACAACGCAACTAAGAATAAGGACGTGACAATTCAACCACCAATAGGAGATAATTAAGGAGTAGTAAAACCTAAGTAAACACATCTTTAAACTATCATACGAGCACACAATAATTAGACATAGACTACATACACCTTAGTTAATTAGATAATTAGATAAGTAGAGTAATTGGTAGCAATACCAACCCCCCAAATCCAATACCCCGAGATTCGTACCTTTCCAATTTCCTAAAAACATAAAAAAGATAAAAAAGAATCTTCCTCAACCCCAACCTTAGCGTAGTAACTTCTCACTAGCATTCCTATTCCCCTAGAGAACGATATCAATACCCGTGGCTTACCCTAATACTACACTACAACGATTAGGTTCACTGCCTAGGGTGTTGAAAAACTTGCTCGACGAAAAGGAAGTTCCTTTGACCCCGAACGACGCGTGTAGCGTTATCAAGTTTTTGGCGCCGCTGCCGGGGAATAGAATAGCTAGTTAGTAGTCCACCTCGTTTAGGTTTCTTTGCTTGATTCCTATCAAGTAAACTTTTTTTTTCTCATTCTTAGCTTTCTCGTAGTCTATCCCCCTTCTTCGTGACCTTTGTTCGTAACCCTGAGAGAGATGTGAGTATCCAAACACCCCATGTGAGGTGCTAGTATGTAATTTCTGTGCTTGTTATGACTTTTGCGGTGCTTATATGTGTTGTGGACCGTTTTGAACCAATGCTTCATGACCCCTAACTTATAAATTAATTGGCAAAAAGCACATTTGCTTGAGGACAAGCAAATACCAAGTGTAGTGATATTTGATAAGGTTTTAAAAGGTACCTTTTTGAGGGGTCGTTTTAGCCCTTATTTGATCACTTTTGTATCCGTTATTGCTTAATATCGTTCCTTTTCACTTTTTAGGTCTCTTGAAGGCAAAATGTTGGAATGGCACTTATTTGGACGAAAAGGCGCGAATATACGAAGAAAATGGCCAAAGTCAGAATCGAGACACTCAAAGCTGCTGAAAACAGAAGGTGACAGCGTCACAGCTTATACGCGACGCCGTCGGAGGATTTTGTGACGGGACAGAAGCCAAAACTCTTATTTTCAAGTGACGACGTCAGGTTATAAAAGAGTAGGCCGTCGTAACTCAGACGGCCTAGATGCAATCCAGACGACGTCAGAAGCTGAAGAGGACGGCGTCACAAGCATAAGGTGACTGTTAGGAATTAGAAATTCCATGTATTAAAGAGTCGGTCACCTCAAGTATATGTAATCGTTAGAAAGCTCGTAGTCGTAGTTATTTTAACTTAAGTAGTATTTAGTTAAGTAACACCGTGGAGGACGGACGGGTCTTTACCCACTGTATGCCTGATCCACAGCCCCGTTGTGTGGCGTTTTATTGTAAGACTATAAATACTCTCTACCTTCCAAGGTAGAGAGTTGGAGCTCATAATAAGATTTTTCTTTCTCTCACTAAAGTTCCCAACCTCTAACTCTTTCTCTCTCTAAAATATCATCTTATACACCACCTTGTGCTTATGGTTTGATGTGTTTGTGAAATCCAATATCCTACAATTGGTATCAAGAGCCATGGTTTGATCATCTCTTACATATCTTTGGATTTCTAGTGGTTTTTAGGTGGTTTTTGAGTTTGAAAAAGTTTAGTGGTTTTTACATCATTTGGTTGATTTCTAGTGTTAAAGTTTGGATTTTGATAGTACTTTTGTGTTTAGAATCATCACAAGTGTTTAGGTTTCGATTTTGAAGGCTTGAATCATCGTGGTTGGGTTATTTTTGGATTGAAAAGTGTGTTTTTGGAAGTTTTTCATGTTAGCGACTTGGTTCTCGTTGTGATATTCATCATAGCGACTTGCTTCAGAAAGTGCTAGCGACTTGGTGTGTCTAGCGACTTGCTACTTAGCGAGTTGGTGCTTAGCGACTTGGTGTTAGCAACTTGGACCTTAGCGAGTTGCTCTTTAGCGACTTGGTTGTTTAGCGACTTGGTGCTTAGCGACTTGGTGCTTAGCGACTTGGTGCTTAGAGACTTGGTTCAAGTGACTTAGCGACTTGGTTCAAGGGTTATAGCGACTTGGTTGATTTTTGCGAAAAAGAGGTTTGACCAAAGTTAACGTTTTACGTCAAAACTTCAAACGGCCATAACTTTTGATCCGTAACTCCGTTTTCAGCGAAATACCTGTCAAAACGACCGGAACAGGCTGAATATTGTGAGATTTCACGACAAAGTCGTGAAACGAATTTTTCAATGCCCAAATCCCCTCCGAAAGGAAGTTATTGAGGTTTTAAGTTTTTAGACCTAAAAATTCTCCGTAAAAACGTGCATCAACCAATCCAAATCTCAACCAATCAACATTTCAGCCTTTCCTACGAACAATCTAAAGTCCTATCACACAATCGTCTTTCATTGTATCGATCCATCGGTCATCTTAACACCCTCTACTGGTCATTGCTTAACGGTTTCGTCTTGATTTTAGTAAAATCCCGCGAAAGATTCTATTTCTCGGTTTAAATCATAGACGTGTAAAATCCCGTGCATCCTTCCACATCATGTCTTACTCTACTGACCCAGTGATTTCAGAAGTGCTTAAACTGTATGATGTTGTGGACAACAATGATAATGTATGCTACACTGAACAATTAAAGATGATTGAATTAAGCAATGCGGATGTGAGATCTCCGTGTTCAGAATCTAATGAGAGAGAACTGCACCAGTCCAAGCTACAGAATACCATGCAAATGGAATGCAGCATTGAGCCCTATCAGCTACTTCATCTGCACCTCATTCAGCTGTTATCCATAGCTGGGGATCGAACATGTAGTGCTCTCTTCCGCCAGGACTTACCTACATTGACGAGAAGCTTGCTGTTGAACTTAGAACATTTAAAGCTGCAACTTACCAATGAAGAGGTTCAAAAGGATGGTTCCAGTGCAGCTCTTCAAGTAATCTACAAACAATTTCAGCCATTCATCAGTGGGGAATATTCAGCAGATTACGATCAACACTTGACTGGAATTTCCTTCAAAAAACATACTGGAATGGAAATTCAGGAATTCATTGAGACATTTATCCAACTCATGGATAATGTGAAAAAGTACATTGAGGATACTGCACAAAAGGATGAAAACGTGAATGAGTGTCAGGTGCAGTTGAAAGACTGTTGTGATAAGTTGGGTAATGTATCTGTTGAAGAATCGGGTGTTGCTGAATGCATAATGTTAGTGACAACAAACAATGATGAGTCGGATAATGCAAAAATGGAATCGTCGTGCTCAAATTCACAAGAGAGAGAGGTGCACCAGACACAACCTGTGCATGTTAATGCAAAGGAACACTCCATGGAAGCTTCGGATGTACCCAAGATAGAGATGCACCAGTCACAACCTGTGCATGTCAATGCTAAGGTAAGTTGCATGGAAGTTTATGATGTACCTAGTTGTGCATCTTCTACTCAAAATGATGATTATGAACTGCATGAGTACACTGCATTTGTGCCTGATGATTCCCTTGCCACTGAGCTTAACATATATAAGGATCAAGTTGCCATATATGAACATCGTGCTAAGTTTGAACTGACCACTCGTGAGCAGGATATGTATATCCAAATGCGTACAATTATCAGAAAAAGCAATTTTAGGGAAGAAGTTTTAAAACAAGAGTTAAATTCCTTACAAGAAAAGCTTTCAAAAACTGCTAAGCAAAAACACGAACTTCAAGAAAATATTAAAATGCTTAAGCAGGAATTCAATGCTAAGGAATCAAAACTTTTAAATGAATTTTCCAACCTAAAAACTTTGAAAAACAAAGTTGAAAACAAGTTGTACATACAAGGAAACACCCTTCATACTGCTCACATGATCACTAAGCACAGAGTCTTAAGCGATAAGCACAGTGTTTCCATTATAGATAAACCCAATCCTGAGTATGGTAAGAAAGCAAAAGCAGCTCAAAATGTAATCTATGATGGAAATGAGATTCTTAAACCTAGACAGACACCTAGTTGCATTGAGTGCACTGAGGAAGATAGAAAACTAGATATTGCATCTAGGGAGAAAATGGATAAGAAGCTAAATGATCCTGAGTGTAAAAAGAAAAACATAACGATCAAACCCCATGATTACACTAAGGAAAATTGGATATCCTTAAACAAGTTTAAGTCTCAGACTCTATTAACCCCTGAACAAGTGTTCTGGAAAAAGGATATGGAAATGCAAAAAGCTGAAAATCTTGTTGAAAAGAGTCCCCCTTGTAGGAAATGCCTAGAGCAACTGTGTACCCTCCTAATACACCAATGCATTTAGTTCCTTGATCTATTGCCACTAATAGCAAGACCTTAATCAGCTATTATGTTGTTTATCAGATGTTTGTTGATTTTGAGAAAACGTGTAAAAAGAGAATCACACCTACAGGGATAACTGAGGGGGAAAGGGGTTTTGAGCAAACTAAAGAGTGTTATTTAACTGAGGTTATGCCTTTCTTTAAACAATTAAAAGTTCAATTTGAGAGTCTTAAAAAGGGAATAAATTCAGATATTAAAGAAATGGAAAAGGAATTTGATGCAATGATAGTTGAGGTTAGTGACTATGAGAGAGAATTAAAATATAGTGAGATTGAGAGGAAGAACTTGCATACACTGTATGAGAATCTAATTTCTGAATGTATTGCTCAAGATGTGTTTTACACTGCCACAAATTGTTCAATTAATGCATCTCAATTTCATGAATTATCTATTACTCTGAGAGTCTCCCATGATCGTGTCATTGAGCTTGAAACAACAAATTCAAAATTGCATGAGAAAATAGAACAGGATGATCATGATAACTTGGTCATACATTATTCTAAATTGGAAGTTGAGCATCTTGCTTTGCAATTAAAATATCAACATCTAAAAGAAAATGCTAAAACTTCAAATTTCAAGACATCTTCGGATGCTCCTGAGTTTGATGCAGTTTTTGAAATCAACAAACGTGATGAACAAATTCGAGCTCATTGGCACACGATCAAAAGATTGAAAGCCCAAATTTCACAACTGAAAGGTGAAAAGAAGGATGTGACTGGTTCCCATATGCCTCCACCTTTAGATTCTCAGAATTTCCAACTTCAAAACATAATTGATAACTTGCAAAAGGAAAATGATTGTTTTAAAGCTGAAATTTCAAAGGTTAATGATCAAAACAAAGAGTTATGTGATTCATTTAAAGTTAATCATGATAAACAAATTGAAAAGATAACTTCTTTACTTAACGATATTGAGAATCTGAAGCGTGAGGTGAAAGGAAAGTTGCCAATACCCAATTGCAAATACTATGTTCCTAAGGTTTCTGATTGTGATAAATATGCTATCGATATGTTATATATTCCTCTGCCCATTAGGAATAATGAACTTGCACATAAAGCATATCTCTCATACCTTAAGGAAAGTTTGAAGGGTCTCCGTGAGATTGTTGAAGATGAAAGATTAGAAAAACCTTTTGATAGTACTATAGCCTATGCCTGCATGGATGCCAAACGATCTCAGGAACTCTTAGAGTATGTAATTGTCACAAGTCCGAAATCTAACAATAGGCGAGATAGAATAGTTGTGCCTTGTTCTATGCCTAAAGCCAAGCATGTGACCCTTGATATGCCTTGTTCCATGTCGAAATTCAAGCAAGCAACCTTTGATGTACCTCCTAGAATTTCAGATCCCAGCACTTCTAGACCAGGAATGCAGAAAGTAGTGAAGCCAAGTAATGTTCCCATCGTTACTTCTACAGATGTTAAGAGTGACACTAAAGTTTGCGGGCCAAAACCTAGAAGTAATGCAAAGAAGGATAGGATTACGCAAACTAAAAGTGATCATGATAAGGAAGTGAAAGAACACCATAGGGACAAGAAGTTTGATTTGAACAAAAAGAATCGTGTTAGTTCTAGTATTAGCTCTAAGCTTACTGAAATTAATTCGAGGCCTTATGCTGTCTGCAAAACATGTAAAAAATGTTTATTTTCTGGTAATCATGATAAATGTGATGTGTTATTTCTGAGGTCTAAGAGTCATAACCCAGTTAAGAAAGTTTGGAGAGCGAAATATATTAAGCAATCCTGGAAACCTACAGGGAATGTGTTTACAAATGTAGGATTTCAGTGGAAGCCCACAGGTCGAATATTAACGCATGGCAAACCTTACCCCGTAGCTAGATCCACTATGCCTAGAATAGTGCCTGTTAAGGTGTGGAAGCCAACTGGTAGAATAATCCCATTAAGCACAAAAGGTCATTTGACTAAGTCTGATGCTTCTACTAGTTCAGCTCCTAGTGATAATGTCATTGCATCTAGGTTTTCTGCTGATTCAAAGATTGTTTGTGCTAACTAAAAGGAACCCATCAGCATGTGGGGATCCAATGTTTTCAATTCTCTGTCTCCGTCTGTTGTCCAAAGCAGGTCGTACAAATCGTCCCTTGGTATTGGGATTCTGGCGGCTCTAAACATATGACTGGGTTCTTAACTATGACGTCTGTTCAATTCAGTTCAGGCCTCGTACTTCATCATAATGATGTCTGCAGATAACACTTCAGGCCCCGTTCTTCAAAGAAAAGAAAAGTGTACGCTCTTCTGTGCGCTTTATCTTCAGCTAAAGAGAAATTCTCTCATGAATGGCATACTCATCTACATTCTTCATCAACAAGCTTCATGTTTTTCCACGCTCATTCAATCATCAAGTGGATCTATGTTCATTGGTGTATACTCTTATTCACTTGTTAAATCAAAAATGGCAACTTCGGATGCAATTTTTGAGGGGGAGAAGAGTGAATATACTACATGATGATGGATGTTTGAATAATGGTTATACAACTTAATTTTTGATGATGATGAGTGTATATTCTTTTTGATGAAGAGTGAATATACTAAGGATAACTGGGATTCATTGTTTTGATTTTTGATGACTCTCCTCCAACGCCTAATGCTTCACTTACTAAGGATAATTGGGAATCAATGTTTGGGATTCATTGTTTTTCAAAGATATGTTTGATGAGTACTTTCAACCTTCGACGAATGTTGATCATCCAGCTTCTGAAGCTCATGCTCCGGTTTCTATTGACTCAACTGGTTCACCATCTAAGAAGTACTTCTTGGAATTCTCAAGAAACCTTATCTCCAGTTATTTCACAAGGCGTTTATAATGACTATCATGATATCGTAAGTTGCACTATTGAATAATGATCCGCTCTTTGGTATTCCTTTGCCAAATCTTTACGGATTATTGTTCCTCTCATTGTGCTCGCTATAAATCAACCACATGAACATTAAGGAAAATGACTACCTTATTCGCTCGAAGACATTTGTGGTGAATCTTCCAGATCAGTCTCTACATGTATACCTTTAGGAAGAATGCATTAACGTCGAGAAATCATTTGTTCCGGTTCATTCAGTGGATTGACGTACATCCGGTTGTACGTTTATTCACGTGTTGGGCATTTGACACAAGCTGATTACTTCGGAGTTAATCAATTATCACTTATTTGAGATTGAAGTTAAAATTCACAAAGGCAAGCTTAAGATGCAAATGCATGGAATTCTTCTTCAGTTTCAAGTTTGGTATATCAGGTTTTCTTTATCAGTGGTCACTTCAAATTGTCTACATATGGGTTGATAAAGATAGTCAGAGAGAGTTTCTATCGCAGTGGTCCTATGGCTCCTGGACACTCCAGTTCAGGACCCGCACTTCAAGACAGTCCCATTAGTTCATCCCTTATACCAAATTCTTCTCCAGAAACTCCTTATGTACCTCCATCTGAAGATGATTTAAAGAAATTGTTTGATCCCATGTTTGATGAACATTATGAGCCAAGTGCTAATGAACTGACAATTCCTACTTCAGAGGCTGCTCATATTCCTGTGAATGACGTCAATCCTTCAATCTCAATATCATTAAGTCAAGAAGCGCCTCCTGCTGATCACTCTGTCTCATCAACAAATCATCAAACTTCGAGGGTACATCATGGAACTATGTCTGGTATCAATGATGAAGTTAATCCCTTTGCTACTCCTGAAGATGCTCCATTTGAAAATGTATTTGCTCCTGAATCTTCATCAGAACCATCTTCTTCAGGAGACATCGACTCTGCTACTTCAGTCCCTCAACCACTGCCACATGAACACCTCGGAAAATAGACTCACGATCATCCATTGGACAACATCATTGGAAATCCCTCTTGTCCTGTATCCACACGGAAACAACTTGCAACAGATGCCTTATGGTGCTTCTTCAACTCCGTACTCTCTAAGATCGAACCAAAAGATGTTAAAACCGCCATGGATGAAGACAGCTGGTTCAATGCCATGCAAGAAGAAATTCATGAGTTTGATCGACTTGATGTATGGGAATTAGTACCTGCTCCAGATTGTGCTATGATCATTGCTCTAAAGTGGATCTTCAAAGTGAAACTTGATGAGCATGGTGATGTGTTAAAGAACAAGGCTCGATTGGTTGCTAAAGGATACCGTCAAGAGGAGGGTATTGACTTTGAGGAATCATTTGCTCCTGTTGCTCGAATCGAGGCTATCAGAATCTTTTTGGCTAATGCTGCTAGTAAGAACATGGTAGTCTATCAGATGGACGTAAAGATGGCATTTCTGAACGGAGATCTTAAAGAAGTCGTCTATGTCAGCCAACCCGAAGGCTTTGTGAATCCAGAGCATCCTACCCACGTTTATCGTTTGAAGAAGGCTCTTTACGGTTTAAAGCAAGCTCCAAGGGCATGGTATGATACGCTATCAAAGTTTCTTCTATCTACCGGATTCAGCAAAGGAGTAGTCGATCCAACATTGTTCACAAGGAAGTCAGGCAAACATTTAATTCACGTTCAAGTTTATGTTGATGATATCATATTTGCCTCGACTGACCCCAATGAGTGTGACCGTTTTTCAAATGAAATGGGTTCTAAATTTCAAAGGTCAATGATGGGACAAATGTCATTTTTCTTGGGATTACAAATTTCACAAAGTCCCGGAGGCATTTTCATAAATCAATCTAAATATGCAACTGAGATCTTAAAGAAATTTGGATTTGATTCAAGTGACCCTGTTGACACACCCATGACTGATAAAACCAAACTAGATGAGAACCTCTCAGGGATCATGGTAGACCAAACAAAATATCGTAGTATGATTGGATCCCTGATGTACCTCACAGCTAGTAGACCAGATATCTTGTTCGCTGTTTGCATGTGTGCTAGATACCAGGCTAAGCCTACTAAAAAGAACCTTGAAGCGGTTAAACGGGTCTTTCGGTATCTCCAAGGAACCATCAATATGGGACTTTGGTACCCGAAAGACACCAGTATGTCACTAACAGCATATGCAGATGCAGATCATGCAGGGTGTCAAGATACTCGTCGAAGTACGTTCGGAGGTGCTCAGGTTTTGGGTGATAAGCTTGTAAGCTGGTCTTCAAAGAAGCAAATGAGTACTTCTATTTCCTCTACAGAGGCTGAATACATAGCCATGTCATCTTGTTGTGCTCAAATCCTATGGATGAGATCCCAATTATCTGACTATGGTTTTGAATTTAACAAAATCCCTCTGTACTGTGATAATAAAAGTGCTATTGCTCTCTCATGCAACAACGTACAACACTCAAGAGCAAAGCACATCGACATTCGACATCATTTCATCAGGGAACAAATGGAAAAAGGTGTGGTGGAACTCTATTTTGTGAGGACTGAATATCAGTTATCAGACATCTTCACCAAAGCTCTTCCAAGAGAAAGTTTTGAGTTTATTCTTCCACGTCTTGGCTTGAAAAGTCTTCAACCAGAAATACTCAAACGTCTTCAGGAGGAAGACGAGGAGTAAAGGTCTATCTTCATCTATCTCTTGTAAATATTTATTCGAAAAACAAAATACAAAATTATAAAACCCTCAAAAATCAAATAGAAAAATATAAAATCTTCAAAATCTATAAAAATCTGAAAAATTCGAAAAATCTTCAAAAAATATTGTCAATTTGTCATGTTTTTTCCGGTTTGATAATATCTACGGTCTTTGTGCTGTCATTCAAAGAATGACACGGGTCTTTAGATGTTGCTCGAACTCTTAAAAAAAATCAAAAAAATATTTTTGGGAGAAAGAGAAACTATGGTTTACTGTCTTTTCAGGCAGTAACCCGCTCTTTAAAGTAAGAACAGAGCCATGCTTTATCATGTTTTCATATTTCATGCTCTGATTCTATAAACATTTATCTGATGAAAACTAATTGCTTTGAAAAATAACTCGGACTCTATTTTTGATAATCATCTAGACTTATTTGTCAAAATATCAATCTCTCAATCAACAACCTATGTCATTGATTGAGAGGGAGAATGATTTCAATTAAATTAAAAAGTTATTTGGCATTCAATTGTTTTCAAAAGATATTCATGCATGTTTTATCAATGGAGTTTAAAGTCTTTAAATCCGATCCTTATCAGTTAAAACGCTTTCATAATCAAGTCACAATTCTCCTTAAAAGCTTTCAAAATCAATTTAAATCTATAAGAGATCACAAATCTCAAATGATTTGATAATTGTGATCGGGGGAGATGTGTGATTTAAATTGGATTTAAACTGATAATTCGGTAAATGGTTTTAAAAGGATGTACAAGCTCTCCTTCCCACATGTGACAAACGATTTCAAATTTTCCATGCACATGTTGAGGGGGAGCATCTATCTTAAACCTATGATTTGAAACGTGATCACTTATCTCAATGTGTAGGTTCCCTCTAGTATGTGCAAAACTCTTTTCAAATCTCGAGGCACATATTGAGGGGGAGCAAACTTATGAAAACCTCATCCTTCCCAAAAATGCTTTATCTACTTGTCTTGATTAGGGAAGTGATGTTGATATCTTTTAGAAAATGGATTTCAAAGAAGTTATCTATTTCTCTTGCTTCCGTGTGCAAAACGATTTCAATCACTTGATGCACATGTTGAGGGGGAGCTCTTGTTCTAAATATATCAAAAACAATTCAGGTACAAAATACTTTGATAATATATCACAAGTATCTGGATTGATTTTCAAACGGTTTTCAATTGGTTCCAATGGCAGATGAACAATACCAAATAGACCGACCAACTTTACGTTATGTACGGTGATATAAGGATGATAAGGTTAGATATGTGTTCCCATGATCCGCCAGAACCGGAGGGATCTACCCAGGGACTATCCACTAGTTAGTGTAGAGTTCTTAGGTATGATGATAAAAGGAGAAAAATGAGATATGGGAAGAGTGCGGACTGAGACTGAGCTAGTACTGGAATAAACCCAACAAGGTTCTAGCTATGAAGTCTCGGTAAGCACTGAAGGGGTTGAAGAATGAAAAAGAATTGAATGAGAAAAAGGTGAAAACAAATAGCCCTCCATATATTCAACCTTAGGGCAGAAACCGGGTTCAATTCATATGCTACTGATGGTAACATCAGTATTGAAGACAAGACGTCATGGACCCAGTGACGCAATGCACTTCAACTTTCCAAATCACTCAAGTTCCTCTTAAAAGGACTTGTTTCATTCTCACAGGGAACCGACATTATCTATCGACTTTCTCTTAGAGATTGTTGATATTGAAGGAGGAGACCCTCTCCCTAGTCTCCGAAATAGGATCCATATATGCACAAATTGAGTCTAGAGCCACGAGATCATCAATTAATCTCATTAGGACACTTTCAATGAAGACTCTCTGTTTCACACAATGTGGAAAGAGAGATTATATCTTGAGTCCTACGCATTATCCTTGTGGTATTGCCAGAACATCTGAGTGATGTGTTAACATATTCACAATGAAGATGGAAAGCCTTCTGGAGCCAACATCAAACAAGCTCCTGGTAGGTGGCATGTGAGATCTATTATATAGTTCAACCATGTGACAACTGAACAGAAACAATGGGGCGATTTAATCTCTTGAATCAATCCTGGTTCAGGTAATGGATTGACGGATACCTTTGAAAAACCGGTCTTTGTGCTTAAAAACTCTTTTCTTTAGCACGTCGACCGTGTACTAATTTTTCAAATCAAAAGGTGTTTTTATGATTGATAATTGATTTTCAATAAAACCTTCATTGTATTGCAAAAACAATTTCTATTGAGCAATGCACGATTGTTTTTCAAATCTCTTTTCATCAATCAGTGGACTTAAATTCGCTGGTTCACTCACTCCGTGTTGTCTTCTTTGAGACGTTCTGGTTTGAGAATAGCTAGAGCAGCTGTGAAACCCTGTCAAGGAAATTCTTCGGAATTATACCTGATCACAGGCAGTACATGTACTGATCAACGGGGAACCGTGGGCCGTGTACCTCAATTCAACGAAAGTGGTCAAAGACACTTTCGTACGCTTTATTGCTTATTGTTTTATGCAGGTACGCCCGACGTTCGCAGCTGATCAGAATGAAGCGGTCAATCCATAGCCGCATGCTCACTCAACACATTCATGTCGAAAGAAATCATGATTAGTGCATCAATGACTCTGATATTTTCACTCCATGCTTCTGCTACGCTGTTGCCAATATCATGAATCAACAAAAGCTTCCGCTACTCTAATGAGAAGATTTCATGATCCAGAATGTGAGCATGTCGGTCCAAAAGTCACATCATCACTTAATTCCTACTCCACAATGGATGTCTCAGAGATTTTTGTTAGCTGATGATCTCAAAAGCTGGCTCAAAATTATTATCATGTGGATCAGTAAAAGAACTCCACTTGGATTATCCAAACATGCAATAAGAAGAATCTATGACTACGAGCTTCGGAGCAAAGCACTACATCAAGAATACAAGAACAATTGTTAATGTAATATCTGTTTGTATTCAATGTAATTTTAGTACATGATTGAGGTGTCCTCCCTTAGGGGGAGATTGTTAGGAATTAGAAATTCCAGGTATTAAAGAGTCGGTCACCTCAAGTAATGTAATCGTTAGAAAGCTCGTAGTCGTAGTTATTTTAAGTTAAGTAGTATTTAGTTAAGTAACACCGTGGAGGACGGACGGGTCTTTACCACTGTATGCCTGATCCACAGCCCGTTGTGTGGCGTTTTATTGTAAGACTATAAATACTCTCTACCTTCCAAGGTAGAGAGTTGGAGCTCATAATAAGATTTTTCTTTCTCTCACTAAAGTTCCCAACCTCTAACTCTTTCTCTCTCTAAAATATCATCTTATACACCACCCTGTGCTTATGGTTTGATGTGTTTGTGAAATCCAATATCCTACAGTGACGCCGTCGCAAGTCTAACGTGGCCAAGACGAAACCCTAATGACGGCGACACGACGACGTCACAAAACATAAGGTGACGCCGTCGCAGATGTAAGCTTATATATAGAATCTGAATTTTTCATTATTGGTGTGTAGTATTTTGGAGTAAAAACCTAAAACCGAACCAAGGTTGTCTTGTACAGGATTTTAGGGTTCCAAACCCTATCTTACACCAAGATAAGTGTTTTACTTTATTAATTCAATTATGTCTTTGATTATTTGTGTGTATGCTTGCATGTTCTCCATGTTCGGCTAATTTACTTGTGTGTTTGCTTAGGGAATATGAAACTCAATTATTAAATATTGATTGGTTGTCTCTTATCTTAGTTGATTAATGATCTAGTAATGTGATAGGTCATTCGTTGTGTACTTAATGCTTGATTCATCTTTGTGAACCTTAGAATATGACTCCTTGAGTAGTTGTAGGCTAAACCATCCAAAGAGTTCCTTAGAGTAAGAGTTTATTATCCCTAGTAGGTTTTGTAGACGAGACCCTGGTAAGTTCAAAGAGTTAGGGAGAAACGCATACCCTACAACCTTAGACACACAACGCAACTAAGAATAAGGACGTGACAATTCAACCACCAATAGGAGATAATTAAGGAGTAGTAAAACCTAAGTAAACACATCTTTAAACTATCATACGAGCACACAATAATTAGACATAGACTACATACACCTTAGTTAATTAGATAATTAGATAAGTAGAGTAATCGGTAGCAATACCAACCCCCCAAATCCAATACCCCGAGATTCGTACCTTTCCAATTTCCTAAAAACATAAAAAAGATAAAAAAGAATCTTCCTCAACCCCAACCTTAGCGTAGTAACTTCTCACTAGCATTCCTATTCCCCTAGAGAACGATATCAATACCCGTGGCTTACCCTAATACTACACTACAACGATTAGGTTCACTGCCTAGGGTGTTGAAAAACTTGCTCGACGAAAAGGAAGTTCCTTTTACCCCGAACGACGTGTGTAGCGTTATCAGCTGCGTTGGCCCCCTACAAGCAAATTACGTACTGTCACACCCCCAATTTACCTGTTTTGCAGCGGAATGGAATTCTTGGGGGATTGACTGTCATAGCACCACATCACAGTTATATTGAACGACCTAAAGTGTCGTTTTAAAAACACATCGTATGATATTTAATAAAACATTCAGAGTACAACATCGGTCCCAAAAGGTTTACAAAGTTTGCTGAAACATAAATATAATACAAGTCCAAACGATGGTTTTGAAATAAAGTGCCATAATGTACAATAATGTAAGTCGACGCCACGACTCAAAAGGTAGGTCCCTAAACCATGTCATGATGATAATGCCTCAGTTACCTGAAAATACATTGCTAAAAACGGTCAACAATAATGTTGGTGAGAAATCATAGGTTTATGTAAATGTTTTATACGACTACACAAGTATAGATCAGGCATGACCCTCAAGTCACGTAAAAATGTTACAATTGCAATAAGCCCATGACCCCGAAACTAGACTGTACATAATGTATGCCCCTGCAGAGTGTTTGCCAGACAACTCCGTAATGTTATCAAATGAAATGCATCCGTATGACAAGTTGGGATTCACCAACTCGGATGGAGGCGTCACCCTCGATAGATCTATCCACTCATCCTCGCTTCAAAGATTAACGGTTCATGTTCAAGTAATGGGGACTTTCAATTGGCAAATGCGGTAACTTAAGCAATGTAATTGAATTTAATGTACTTGGTATCGTAATAAAAATGTTGTGCAATGTATTCTCCCCCGTAGGTTTGAAAATAATTAAAAGCATGCGACGGGGCTATGAAAACTCACTTGGATAACTGGAATGATGACAAAAGTGAGTACACCGAGGTATAATGTGATGCGTTAACCGGGACCTATTACGAATGATATGATATGTCATGAGTTGCAATGTAATGTTATGCATGCATTTCGTATGTTATTTATACCATTTGCGAGTTTTGCAAAATATAACTTATCGTCGAAAAATACTCTTTTGACGTCTTGACCCTTCAAAAATGACTTTACAAGTTTTTACGTCAAAATGTCATCCTACAATGGTTTTATAATGATTTATGGTGAAATTTTTACTTTTCGTCGTAAAACAATGTCGTCGGAAATTACGTGAAATTGACAAAAATGGCTTTGGAAAACTAGTCGTAAAATGGTGTACGTCGATCGTTAGAGAACGAACTCGACAGTTTTGGAAAGTTTGTATCGATATCTAGAAGTTTCAGTTCAGGAGTTTTCGTCCAAAAGGTCTCGATCATAAAGATAATAAGGGTTAAAGATAGTGATTTTGGCTAATTGTTGTGCAGAAAATGAGTTTCGGCCAAGTTTGAACATCCGTAATTTATTTACTACAACTCCGCTATACAAACGGCTTGTCGTTTTGAAAAATATGGCCGGTGAACTTGATTTTATTAGAAGATAATTCGTTCCAAAAAGTTTCACAACTTCGTTAAAAACAGCCGCAAACATGGTCGTTACAGCTAATGTAACACTTGTAACGTAAAAATAATATAGTTTTTCAGAAAATAATAGTTACGGAAATTTTATAAAAACGGGCATATCTTTGTCGTTTCAAATCCGTTTTCTACGTATAATACGTCCTTAGCTTCGTATCAAAGTATACTAATATATTTTTGATAAGTCGAAATAATTTGTGAAGCTTAAGGCTCGTTTTTGACTCGAAATATACAAAAACATGTTGCTGAAATTTCAGAAAAAATTATATTTCGTCGTCAAACTTTAAAAATCCATAACTTCTTCGTTATAACTCCGTTTTTATCCGTTCAAAAGGCCACGGATTCGTTTTAAAGTATATTTTCTAAATATCAAGGCCAAAGTGTCGTGCTTACTGTCGGATTTTCCAGAAAAATGAAACAAAGACAGAACCTATTTTATACGTATTGAAAATAGTTTTTCTCGGACAAAACCTATTCTAATCCCTTCAAATCAATTCCAAAGCTAATCTAATCCTACCATACACCTTCTTAGGGTGTCATAGGTTCCTAATCACCATCAAGACCAATGAATACCAAGGGGATATTTATAGGATGACCAAATATATATATATATACTAAAATCATGTTAAAAATGGTATAAATCACATATCATGCATGCTTGTTCCAAAAATGAAAAGATACATATGAGATGATAAGAAAACATGAAAAATGAAAGAAACAAGCTTACAAGTGAATATGATGAGGTGCAAGTAACAAGGTTAAACCTAAACACTCTTGGTTTTTATTTCAAAACCTAATAAAGAATGTTAACTAGATTGTTAATGCTTGAATCTTGAGAAAAATAAAAATGATGATCCCTTTTTAGAGCTCTTGTAGAACCGGTTGATGAAGGAGAAGGACAAAGGAGAGAAATTTTTCTATCACATGTATAATAATTGAGAAATGAATGAGTGAAGAAAAAAATATGAAGATTGTGTGTAAATATATACATATAAGACTTTTGTTACAATTTTATGATACATCCCCCCTTAGGGGCCGGTTTTTGTGGATTTGTGTCTCAAGATATTATTTTTTTTTTTATAAAATGTGTATATATATATACTTGTGTAATATTTGTTAAAAGGTGTAAGAAAATGTGTAAGTAGTAATCACTTGTAAGGTAAATGGTAGATTTTAGGTAAAAGGAATTTTTAGTAGATCAAAATAGAATGTAATGAGATAATAAAAATTGTAAAAAAATACATTCCTGGTGAAATTTGAGTGATAAAATAATTACCGATTAATTTTTAAGAAAAGCGTCGTAATAATTTAACTTTAACGATTTATGTACCAAATAAATTTGAAACACTAGGAAAACTAAAAATATAGTTTTTATAAACTAAATGTAAGTTTAAAAATACATCGGGATCATTTTTGAAAGTAACGGATTTAATATACAAAATAATAACTCACGCGATAACGTTTACTAAATATAAAAATTACGCGTTTAAAGTGAAATGAAATGTCATGAATGAATTTTTATGATGCAAATGATGTCAATGAAATGTAGACTAATCTTAGTCCATATGAAATGTACGTGATGTTATGATCATGAATTCGCCGCTAAACCTTTAAGGTTACGCGAATTTGAAACAAGTAAACCAAGTTTACGATAAATGTTGAAATAGTGAGGCATAAATTGTGTCGAGAAATGACCTAAAAGTACGGGTTGTCACATTCGCCCATCCAAAAAGGAATTCAGTCCCTGAATTCAGTTCGTGTTGGTCTATCGAATTTTTGAGTTTATGATGAATATCGAGGAGAGAAGACATGGAGAAATGTAGTTACGGTTATCGATGATTGAGAGTGTATAAAACATCGTAGTAAAGGAAATATCGGATGAATCTCTCATATGTAACACTTTGAATTGGAACATGTGAACATTTTTCTTGCACTAAGATTTATAAATAACCGCTCCCAACATAACATGATCCCTCCAGAATTAGACATAGTTAGCTAGGCTATGTATAATTAAGGAACGATGATGTGATGTTCGGTTTAGTTGTTATAACTCTCGATGCTTACAAGGATTTAAACCGTGTTGTTAAAATGGTCGATAAGGTAAAAAGGAGTAAAATTCTCGTAAGTGATATCGAATCGAAAGGAAATAAAGTACGATAGATGAGAATATTTTACAACGAGTGGTTTATCAAAAGTATTACATCTTAGGTTATAAAGATTCGGATACGATGGAAAACATAAACTTAGTACGACATAGTACATAAGGAGAAATAAGACTGTTAGTTTCCGAACTTCTTCAGTCTTCCGCGTCGTTGGTACCTTGACGAGCTTCTCCTCCTCCTAACATGTATGCCTTCCCATGAGCACCTTCAACTTGTTGACCTCGATTTTTGAGGACATTGATTCCGATAGTGTCCTTGCTCCCCACATCTGAAACATGTAATTATAGTTTTGCCTTTACAATCCCTGGCTAGATGTCCCGGTTTTTGGCATTCGCGGCACTTGGCAGGGCAAGGACCCGTGTGATGATACTTACATCGATTACATAGTGGTTTAGTCCCAACATATCCTTTTCCCTTACAGTCCTTAGCAAGGTGTCCCACTGTTTGACAGATAAAGCATATACCACATGGACCATTATGATGTAGCGTGCATTGATGGTATCGTGGTAGGTTTCCAGTATAAGTTCTTTCCTTTGTTGGTGCAGCAACATGAACCCTGGCGGCTTCTTGTTTTCTATTTTGTTGTTGGTGATGGTTAGTGTTACGGCTTTGGTTGTTGTTGTTATGACCTCCCTGGTCATTTTCCCATTTCCTTTTGTTGTTGTTAGTTTGGTTGTCGCGGTTGTTGTTGTCGATAAAGTTCTCCCTCCTCACTACTTGAGCCATGAGTATTTGAGTTACCTTGATGGTCTCTTCAATTGTTTGCGAATCGAAAGAGGTTACCTCTCCTTGAATGCATTTTGGAAGTCCTCCAATGAAACTTTCCAGTAGTTTCTCATTGTCCAGAACCATATATGGACATAAAGCAGCCAACTCTTGAAACCTTCTGATGTAAGTCTCAATGTCATAACCAATGGTCATTAGCCCAAGAAATTCCATTTTCAATTTCTTCACCTCCTTGGGCGGACAATACTTCTTAGTTATCAACCTCTTGAATTGATCCCATGAGAGTTTATAAGCATTTTCCATACCAATAGGCTGTGCATAATGATTCCACCATAACATTGCCTCATCCAAGAGGGTACTAGCAGCAAATTTCACCTTGCAGTCATCTGGGCAATCGCATAGAAGAAATAACGACTCGATCTTTTCCAACCAACGGATCATAGCAATGGCTCCTTCTGTGCCTCCGAACTTCGGGGGGTCACTGCTCTTAAAGTCCATGTATGTACCACTTCGAACTCTCGAACTTCCTGCAACTCCTGTAGTAGTAGCAAGTCTAGTAGCTTCAGTAACAGTCGTGATCTCGACAGCGGCAGCAGCAGCAGCTATCGTTGCCCATTCTTTCTCTAGTTCCCTAGCTATACAATCCTCTATATACTTTTGGATATCGGCTCGTGTCATAGCTGGTGGGGCTCTCTTCGGCGCCATAACTCTTCAAAATAAAAGGAAAATGAGACGTGGTCAAATCCTATGTTAAGAATAAGCGCTCTAAAGAGAAGTGATAGAAGGTGGTAAGTTTGAGGTTACTTGGAATTTCTAGAGATCACAATGCCTTAGGGGAAGTTTATATCGATAACCTTAATTTAACCAAATTTTCCTTTAAGGGACACTCATTGTAGGGAGGTTCACATATTGTTGAGGCCATGTTTAATAGAATGTTCTGTAGCCTCAGATAGAAGACTTGGTATATCCCTATAGTGTTGCTTCATGGGTATTCGCTTCGTATTAATTCTCGTAACTCGGTCTAGCTAGTACTTATGGAATGATAGAGTTTGGATTCTAGTTCAAAATAGTGGTTCGGAATGTCTCGTGATGTCTTAAGATTTTTGTTGAGTTTTGAATCATCCTACCTCCTAGTTCTAGTCCTTGTTGGTAATTCCAAAATTCTTCCATTGTTTTCTTGTATCGAGGAATCCTCCTCACAGATGGTATAGGAAGTCTTTCCTAAAAAGATCACTCGTCAAATCCTAACTTATCGGTTGAGTGAGAGATAAATGGCATAAGCATCTATAGAGTGTTAACAGAAAGAAATGTTTATGCACGGCATATCTGATTATAAAACTTTTCTTTCAAACGAGAACAAATAGTTTGTAAGAAAATTACAGTAAAGTTTATGAAAAGGTTTGTAAAACCACTTTATTGAGTAAGAAAGAAACATTTTTATCATTTACAGTTTAATAATAAATCTTAGTTGTGGCTTGGTGTTAAAGCAACAACTTGTTAAGGCGATTTTTAAAACAGCTTATATAGTGATAGAAAACGGCTTAACAATAGTAGTGAAATATTTTGGTAAGATACAGTTCAGATTATAACATAACTCGTGAAATGATTTGTAAAATAGCTTACAAGAAAACAATTTATCGTTTGTCAAATAATAGAAGATTTCGTAGTTCAATTAATATCAAGATGGTTTGTAAGTTGGTAATATAATAGTCAGTAAAATAAAGGCGAATAGTCTGTGAGGTAAGCGTACCAAGTTTTATGATTTTAAATCAGACAGTGGCTAAAATATCTCACCAAAAGGGTAAAATAGTTTATAAGACCGTAATATTACTTGCAGGAAAAATTTGTAATATAGTTTATAACTTGCTATTGCAATTGTTTGTTGTTTTATAAAATAATAGCAAATTAATCGGTTTATCATACTATGAGAAAATAGTTTGCAAAGTATCAGTAAGGTCATTGTTTATAAAGTATTATTAAAGTCGTAAATTTTGGTTTAATGGTACAGGAGTAAGATGAAATGGTCGGTAAAATAGTTGAAAGCAGTTTGCGTTAGATAACGATGAAGTTCATTATCTCATAAGAGGGAATGTAGGACAAATAGTTGGTATTCAACGTTTTGTTTTGTAAGATAATAGCTCGATGATTTTTCAGAGTAACATGAAAATCGTTTCGCATGAGGATATTAAATAGTTGATAAAATGACTGAAACCAATTGATAAGTTGGTAATAAAACAACTTGTGTTAAAACTTTATGAAACAACGTTTCTAAGATGGTGATAAAATAGTTCAAATAAAATCAAGTGAAATACTTTCATGAAATATTAGCAGGATAATTTGGAATAAAATTTGTTGGATAGTTTGTAGGATACATAAGAGAACCTTATCGAGTAATAACAGTCTACTAATTGGTCGAGAATAAAGTTGGCCTAACCCCTAGTAAGATAGTGATGTATCGCCGTGATATGATGGAAAATTGGGCAATTGGAGTAAGGAATGAAATAAACAAGGTGGTGATTATCGTAGAGATAATAAATGATAAAGATCACATTAGCTAGGAAGGTACTTATTATCTGTTCCTGTTGGTGGTCTAATCGTGTTTCAAGTACAGAAGTAGTAGGCGGTCTAGCAACAATAGTCCTAGAACTCTCACAGTCCTCAAACCTATGAGATGATGTAGTGTCTATAGTCTTAGTGGTAGATGGTAATGGTGTGTCAAATCATGCACGCTTCCCAAACCGCAAGTCGGGTGTGTGAGTATCGGGTATGAGATGTGATGGTACGGATGGTGCTCGAAATGATAATGATGATGAAAATAATGACAATGATGATAATGGAATCCTTGTGGTGAGTTAAGAAAATAGGTTCATTAGGATTAAGCCTATAAGTTCTACCCAATAGTATGATCTGTCCCAACTGAGTGATAAAATTTGTCCTGATCCTACAGTGAATCGATAGTGATCGTGATGGTGTAGGTGCAACTTCGTCCTCCTAAAAGGTTTATCTCGGTGTCATCATCTGATGTTATCGGTGTTGAGTCAATTGATGTGAAAATTGTGATAGGGAATGACAAGGAATTCTCTACGTTAGAGTATGAGGAAAAGATAATGGGATGGGTATTTGAAGGCATCCATGTGACAATCGGGTTTGAAATGAGAGTAAATAACTCGTAAAAAGTGCGTATAAAACCGCATGTATAGTGACTATATATTTATGATGAAATGATGAGATGCTATGATAATGTAGTTATAGTCTAGGGTCAATGATGCAACCTAGTTCTCTATAACTGTAGCTCTGGTACCAATCTGTCACACCCCCAATTTACCTGTTTTGCAGCGGAATGGAATTCTTGGGGGATTGACTGTCATAGCACCACATCACAGTTATATTGAACGACCTAAAGTGTCGTTTTAAAAACACATCGTTTGATATTTAATAAAACATTCAGAGTACAACATCGGTCCCAAAAGGTTTACAAAGTTTGCGGAAACATAAATATAATACAAGTCCAAACGATGGTTTTGAAATAAAGTGCCATAATGTACAATAATGTAAGTCGACGCCGCGACTCAAAAGGTAGGTCCCTAAACCATGTCATGATGATAATGCCTCAGTTACCTGAAAATACATTGCTAAAAATGGTCAACAATAATGTTGGTGAGAAATCATAGGTTTATGTAAATGTTTTATACGACTACACAAGTATAGATCAGGCATGACCCTCAAGTCACGTAAAAATGTTACAATTGCAATAAGCCCATGACCCCGAAACTAGACTGTACATAATGTATGCCCCTGCAGAGTGTTTGCCAGACAACTCCGTAATGTTATCAAATGAAATGCATCCGTATGACAAGTTGGGATTCACCAACTCGGATGGAGGCGTCACCCTCGATAGATCTATCCACTCATCCTCGCTTCAAAGATTAACGGTTCATGTTCAAGTAATGGGGACTTTCAATTGGCAAATGCGGTAACTTAAGCAATGTAATTGAATTTAATGTACTTGGTATCGTAATAAAAATGTTGTGCAATGTATTCTCCCCCGTAGGTTTGAAAATAATTAAAAGCATGCGACGGGGCTATGAAAACTCACTTGGATAACTGGAATGATGACAAAAGTGAGTACACTGAGGTATAATGTGATGCGTTAACCGGGACCTATTACGAATGATATGATATGTCATGAGTTGCAATGTAATGTTATGCATGCATTTCGTATGTTATTTATACCATTTGCGAGTTTTGCAAAATATAACTTATCGTCGAAAAATACTCTTTTGACGTCTTGACCCTTCAAAAATGACTTTACAAGTTTTTACGTCAAAATGTCATCCTACAATGGTTTTATAATGATTTATGGTGAAATTTTTACTTTTCGTCGTAAAACAATGTCGTCGGAAATTACGTGAAATTGACAAAAATGGCTTTGGAAAACTAGTCGTAAAATGGTGTACGTCGATCGTTAGAGAACGAACTCGACAGTTTTAGAAATTTTGTATCGATATCTAGAAGTTTCAGTTCAGGAGTTTTCGTCCAAAAGGTCTCGATCATAAAGATAATAAGAGTTAAAGATAGTGATTTTGGCTAATTGTTGTGCAGAAAATGAGTTTCGGCCAAGTTTGAACATCCGTAATTTATTTACTACAACTCCGCTATACAAACGGCTTGTCGTTTTGAAAAATATGGCCGGTGAACTTGATTTTATTAGAAGACAATTCGTTCCAAAAAGTTTCACAACTTCGTTAAAAACAGCCGCAAACATGGTCGTTACAGCTAATGTAACACTTGTAACGTAAAAATAATATAGTTTTTCAGAAAATAATAGTTACGGAAATTTTATAAAAACGGGCATATCTTTGTCGTTTCAAATCCGTTTTCTACGTATAATACGTCCTTAGCTTCGTATCAAAGTATACTAATATATTTTTGATAAGTCGAAATAATTTGTGAAGCTTAAGGCTCGTTTTTTACTCGAAATATACAAAAACATGTTGCTGAAATTTCTGAAAAAATTATATTTCGTCGTCAAACTTTAAAAATCCATAACTTCTTCGTTATAACTCCGTTTTTATCCGTTCAAAAGGCCACGGATTCGTTTTAAAGTATATTTTCTAAATATCAAGGCCAAAGTGTCGTGCTTACTGTCGGATTTTCCAGAAAAATGATACAAAGACAGAACCTATTTTATACGTATTGAAAATAGTTTTTCTCGGACAAAACCTATTCTAATCCCTTCAAATCAATTCCAAAGCTAATCTAATCCTACCATACACCTTCTTAGGGTGTCATAGGTTCCTAATCACCATCAAGACCAATGAATACCAAGGGGATATTTATAGGATGACCAAATATATATATATATACTAAAATCATGTTAAAAATGGTATAAATCACATATCATGCATGCTTGTTCCAAAAATGAAAAGATACATATGAGATGATAAGAAAACATGAAAAATGAAAGAAACAAGCTTACAAGTGAATATGATGAGGTGCAAGTAACAAGGTTAAACCTAAACACTCTTGGTTTTTATTTCAAAACCTAATAAAGAATGTTAACTAGATTGTTAATGCTTGAATCTTGAGAAAAATAAAAATGATGATCCCTTTTTAGAGCTCTTGTAGAACCGGTTGATGAAGGAGAAGGACAAAGGAGAGAAATTTTTCTATCACATGTATAATAATTGAGAAATGAATGAGTGAAGAAAAAAATATGAAGATTGTGTGTAAATATATACATATAAGACTTTTGTTACAATTTTATGATACATCCCCCCTTAGGGGCCGGTTTTTGTGGATTTGTGTCTCAAGATATTATTTTTTTTTTTTTATAAAATGTGTATATATATATACTTGTGTAATATTTGTTAAAAGGTGTAAGAAAATGTGTAAGTAGTAATCACTTGTAAGGTAAATGGTAGATTTTAGGTAAAAGGAATTTTTAGTAGATCAAAATAGAATGTAATGAGATAATAAAAATTGTAAAAAAATACATTCCTGGTGAAATTTGAGTGATAAAATAATTACCGATTAATTTTTAAGAAAAGCGTCGTAATAATTTAACTTTAACGATTTATGTACCAAATAAATTTGAAACACTAGGAAAACTAAAAATATAGTTTTTATAAACTAAATGTAAGTTTAAAAATACATCGGGATCATTTTTGAATGTAACGGATTTAATATACAAAATAATAACTCACGCGATAACGTTTACTAAATATAAAAATTACGCGTTTAAAGTGAAATGAAATGTCATGAATGAATTTTTATGATGCAAATGATGTCAATGAAATGTAGACTAATCTTAGTCCATATGAAATGTACGTGATGTTATGATCATGAATTCGCCGCTAAACCTTTAAGGTTACGCGAATTTGAAACAAGTAAACCAAGTTTACGATAAATGTTGAAATAGTGAGGCATAAATTGTGTCGAGAAATGACCTAAAAGTACGGGTTGTCACACGTACTGCGAGAAATCCACGAAGGTTCATGCAGCATGCACTCAGGACCACAGTCCTTGGTGGCACGTGCCTTGAGGTCAGGATACTACTGGCCAACCATGCACCGCAATGCGCGAGACTTAATAAGGAAAGTGCAACGATTGCCAAGTTCATAGACCCGTCCCGCGCCAACCACAGCACGAGCTAACACCAATTACAGCACCATGGCCATTCTACAAGTGGGGTAAAGTGGGGTATCGACATTGCAGGCCCTTTCCCTGTTGCAGCCGGAGGGTTAAAATTCCTCATAGTCGCTATAGACTACTTCACCAAGTGGATCGAAGCAAAGGCAGTAGTGACAATCACTGGAAACCAAGTAAAACACTTTGTCAGGGAAAATATTGTATGCCGCTTTGGGCTGCCTGGGGAAATCATCTCGGACAACGGGAAACAATTTTGCGACAACCCTTTCAAGGATTGGTGCGAGAAGTTGAAAATCACACAGCACTTCGCGTTAGTTAAACACCCACAAACCAACGGCCTAGTAGAACGTGCGAATCGAAGCCTGGGTGAAGGAATTAAGGCACGCCTGGACAAGCACAAAGGAAGGTGGGTGGAAGAACTATCGCATGTTCTGTAGGCGCACCGCACATCAATCAAAACTAGCACAGGGGACACCCCCTTCTCTCTAGTCTATGGGACGGAGGCCGTCATACCAGCCGAAATCAGAATGCCAACTATTCGCACTGCTGAAATCAATGTGGCAACCAACGATGACGAGCGTCGTATCGACTTAGATCTACTAGAAGAAAGGCGCGAACGCGCAGCAATACGTGAAGCAAAATCAAAGTCAAGGATGAAAGGATACTATGACGCTAAAGTGCGAAGTGTTTCATTCAGACCAGGTGACTATGTTTACCGCGCCAATGATGCAAGCCACGCAGAAGACACAGGTAAGCTTGGACCAAAGTTGGAAGGACCCTATGAGGTTACTGAAGCATTAGGAACATGCGCGTACAAGCTACGAGGCTTGGATGGTCGTGAACTGCCACGCACCTGGAACATCTGCAACCTTAAGAGGTGCTACCTACGGCCCAACGCACAGACGCTCCGACACTTTATTGAAGTGCCCAATAAACATCTATGTATTTATTTTTTGTTTTACTTAGGCATATGTCTTATTTATTTTCTTTTATAAAAACTTGCAAGTATCAATAAAACATCGCGGTTTCTAGCTAACTCCGCGACACTTTTCAATTTGTTATTTCCATATACTGTATATCTTAACAATTTTTTATTTCTTGCCTATATGGCGTGCATGCATGATATGTGTCTAAATACACATATATTTTATATTATTTAAACCCACAAAAACAGCCAAAAACACACAAATGACCATATAAATGTTACAAATATCATTGAAATGTGTTTTTATGTGACTCAGGTACAAAAAGATTGAAAACAAGTGAAAAATGATCAAAGTTCACAAAATTGTCATTTTCAGTCCTTGAAGTTTCACAAAATGGCAAAACTAGTCCCTAAAGGTGTAAAATGAATAAAAAGTCAACTTTAATCCTTGGGAACTCAAATATATTTACAATAGTCCCTGGATGAAAGTTTTCTAAAATTGGCAACTTTTACCCCTCAAGTTTCAAAAATGGCAAAATTAGTCCTCGGGTATTTAAAAATGGAAATTTATCAAATATTACCCTTGTGCTATTCATCATTGGCAATATTAACCCTTTTGATAACTTTTGGGAATTTACAGTTTCAACCCTTCACAATTCAGAAAATTACAATTTTGGTCCTTGGGCTTTTACCACTTAAACCAAACGGATCCTTTTTATTATATAAACCCAATACCCCTTATAACTCCTCAGGCCCAACACCAAAAGCCCACAAAAACAAAACCCAGTTACTAAACATGTGGTTTGACCACAGGTCAAACACCATCCTCACTTATCCCTTCCCTCCACCTCACTGAACCTCCATAGCCACCTGGTTTTGCCACCTCTCCCCTTCCACCTGTCTCACCAGCTCATCCCCTCCACCAATACAACAAACCAAGAAGCATTTATTGCTTCTTATCCTCAACACTCAACCTACACCTGGCATGAGATATTTTTGGCGCCAAAAAGTAGAATCAACTGCTGAGATCAACTTCGACCTATCCAATGGCCAGAAAAGGATTGAGAGCAACTAGTGATAGCTATAAAGAAGAAAGAAGACACAAAGAACAAGATGTCACAGTTTTAGACCATTCGTAGTGTAAAATTTATCTTGTGCTTTAAGTTTCATGTAAAAGTTAGCTGGGATTCATATTTTCTGTGTTGTACAAGTTAATTCAGTCATAATTCAAGTGTTCTTAGCAATCAACTTCATGTTTTCAGTCCTAACAAGATTTCCCGCCAAAATTGTTCTTGCTCGTTTTTCATGTTATAAGCTGTTTGAATGGTTCCAATAAGTTTGTTTAAGCTTATTCAAGTTTAATTAATCGAGTTTAAGAAGTTTTATGCTCTTAATGCAAAATAGTCACAATAGTCAACAAAAGTCAACTGAGAATTGGAAGAGAAGCTGTTTTTGGAGAAAAGCTGTTGTGGAAAGCTCAATTTGGGTTTTCTAGCTTGTTTTGGACAAGCTAGAATAGTTTTTAGGTCCTTTGTACCGCTCTGTAAGCCAAAATCAGTTGTAAGCTTTTTGAATTTTTAGCCTTTAAACTTAGTTTACTGTACAATAGCTTATTTTTAGCTTATTATTGTTGTTTATTGCTTATTATTAGTTTCTAGTTATATTCCATCACTTAATTCAGTTTTAAATAGTCATTGTCTTTACTTTACTTAAAAAAGTAAAAAAAAAAAAAGCCAAAATTAGCTAAAAATAGCATAGCTTATTCTACTGCTTATTTCTGTTTTAAAAGTTGCTTATTATATTTTAATTAAGTTAGTTAATCAGTAAAATCAGAACTTATAGTTTAAACCTGTGTGTTTTACTTGAGAATACCACAACAGACCCTATAAAGGGGTGTTTGGCATATTGGGTTAAAATGGGTTAAACCAGCTTTTACTGTACATTTACCAATATCCCAACTTTGTACCAGCTTAATTTAGCCATAATAAGCTGTTTTCAAGATCTCTTTAGTCATTTAGATAGAAAACACAGTTTTAAGTCATTTGTGCAATTTTCAGTCTTCAAAAAGCTCTTACAAGCTAGAATAAGCCCTGAGCTTATTTAGCCCTCAACCTTGGCTTTTCTAAGTTCCTTGGAGTCCATATAGTGTATTCCCAAGAGTTGGTTTGGTCTTGTTTAGCCTGCACACATCTGCACTCAAAACAGCCATCAGCAGACTACATCTTTCAGTTTTTAAGGTTTTGGAAGATCTTTGGTGATTTTTAATTAGCACATCATAAGCCCTCATAAGCTGTCCTTTTGCACCTATAAACTCACCCAGCTCATCTACAAGCTAGTATTTTTAGTTTATTTTTAATATTTTTTTTATCCCCAAAATACCCTTGCAAACAGGGCAATTTTGCCCTGTACTAATCATCACATCAGTTTTAGCATTGCTAGCATTTAGGTGTAGGATACTTATAAACAGCTTAATTAGGTTATATCTCTTAAGTTTACTTCATTTAGCATCTGTCCTAGTTGATCAAAGTTCAGTTTAGTCAACTTTCATGAATGTCTTCAAAAGTCAAGATATCATCAAATATGGTTTTTGCATGAGCTTTCTGGAATTTTAACTGCTTCATCTCTGAACCAATTTTATTGAAATTTTGGGCTCTACGACTTTGGTTGGTGGTCTATAACTAGGTATTTTAATTTTGTTTTCGTGATTTTTCTAAGCTAGCTTATTTAGAGCTTGAAGTAGCTGGTTCAAGGCTGTTTGGCATATAGTTGTTAGAATCTGGTCTCGAGTTTTTTTTCTTTAGCTTGTACTTTTTAGGTCCCAATCAGTTTCATTAGCTCAATTTAGGTTAGATTTAGGCTGTAGTAGCTTATGGTAGCTTTTGGATAGCTTATTGCTTATTTCAAGTGCTTATTTAAACTGCTTATTTGCCCAATTCAGCTTATTAGTGAGCTTATCTAACTTTTTATATTTTTCCTAGTATTCTGCTATCATATAGTATTTATAGAAAAAGTTTCATATTTATTAGAGTTCATTTAGTATTTATTATAATTTAAAATAGTTTAAATAATCATTAAATAGTAATTAATTAATAATAAATAGATAAAAAGTGTAATAAATATATTTTCAGTTTTAAAATAAGTTTTATAATATTTTAGATTTTTCTAAGTCATAATTTCACTTTTCTAGCTTTATTTCATATTTTCTTATATTTTAGGGTATTATTAAATAGTTAAAAATAGTTTTTAATTAATAATAATTAGATAAATAGTTTTAAAAATAATTTTCTTTTTCCAATAATTTTCTAGTATAATTAGGATTGTAAAAATGTATTTTCCATATCCGTAGGTATTTTACTTCTTTATTTTCACGTTTTATTTCGTACGTTCACGTAATTTTATTTAAACATACGTTTTAGGTTTTAAACGTTAATCGATTTTAAATATAGAATTAAAATGACTTCAAAGTCTTTATTAGATTTAATTTCCTTAGTGTAATCAATCATAACCTTTTCCTGTTCAGTATTCACCCAATCATAACATTTTTCCCAGATGGTGTGGTTTCTCGTTCCCTTTTCTCCTTCGGGAATGAGGACACTATTTTTGACCCCGGCATTTTCATTTATCATTTGTGAGCCGAGTCTATGTATACCTCATCGGTGTGGAACTTTTACGTACTTCAATGTTTATACAAACATCTTGAATGAAAGTCCGATGGAGATTGTCTCTTCCACTTACTTCCCCATGAACAAATTAATTCGGGGTCGAGTCAAGCTAGCGACTCGGTAATCAAAAACAGTAGTTAAACATGGGTTTTCACCCGTGTGTACCACCCTAGTGTGGGGGAGTTGCCCCCCGCTGTTGTATATAAGTTTTCATCCAAAAAAAAAAAAAAAAAAATCATCACAAAAATAATGGCCGTAGTATTTCCCTTTTACGTTCTAAGTTTCGGCATAACAGCCGGTACTTTGAATATTGAGGACAATATTCATTTCTAGTGTGGGGGGAATTCTCACGAATTTTATCATATAATTATTCCACCCAATTTCCCCATTTTTGGCCAAAATTTTTTTCTTTTTGGTGTAAGTGTTTTGCACTTACACAACAAATGGTAATCAGTCCACCATGTCTAACCCACAAAAGGATTGGCTAATCCAGGAGCAAACGGCTCTTGGTAAAGATTTATCAAATCCGTTTATGGCTTACAATTTGCCTAAAATTGTATGGTAATCAACTCCCCATATCTTTAATTATTTAAGAGTTGGCTAGTCCAGAAGCAAACGACTTCTGGTAAAGACAAATCAAAACCGTTGAAAGCTGGTGATTTGCTCAAAATCATTTGGTTATCATTGTACCAAGGTTCTTACTTGAACTGAAACAATTGGCTACTCCAGAAGTAATGGCTTTTGGTAAAGAGACTTAAATCCATTAAATTTTCATAAAAGATTGCTAGGGACTAGCAATAGTTTAGTGTGGGGGATTTGATATGTGTCTAAATACACATATATTTTATATTATTTAAACCCACAAAAACAGCCAAAAACACACAAATGACCATATAAATGTTACAAATATCATTGAAATGGGTTTTTATGTGACTCAGGTACAAAAAGATTGAAAACAAGTGAAAAATGATCAAAGTTCACAAAATTGTCATTTTCAGTCCTTGGAGTTTCACAAAATGGCAAAACTAGTCCCTAAAGGTGTAAAATGAATAAAAAGTCAACTTTAATCCTTGGGAACTCAAATATATTTACAATAGTCCCTGGATGAAAGTTTTCTAAAATTGGCAACTTTTACCCCTCAAGTTTCAAAAATGGCAAAATTAGTCCTCGGGTATTTAAAAATGGAAATTTATCAAATATTACCCTTGTGCTATTCATCATTGGCAATATTAACCCTTTTGATAACTTTTGGGAATTTACAGTTTCAAGCCTTCACAATTCAGAAAATTACAATTTTGGTCCTTGGGCTTTTACCACTTAAACCAAACGGATCCTTTTTATTATATAAACCCAAAACAAAACCCAATACCCCTTATAACTCCTCAGGCCCAACACCAAAAGCCCACAAAAACAAAACCAGTTACTAAACCTGTGGTTTGACCACAGGTCAAACACCATCCTCACTTATCCCTTCCCTCCACCTCACTGAACCTCCATAGCCACCTGGTTTTGCCACCTCTCCCCTTCCACCTGTCTCACCAGCTCATCCCCTCCACCAATACAACAAACCAAGAAGCATTTATTGCTTCTTATCCTCAACACTCAACCTACACCTGGCATGAGATATTTTTGGTGCCAAAAAGTAGAATCAACTGCTGAGATCAACTTCGACCCATCCAATGGCCAGAAAAGGATTGAGAGCAACTAGTGATAGCTATAAAGAAGAAAGAAGACACAAAGAACAAGCTGTCACAGTTTTAGACCATTCGTAGTGTAAAATTTATCTTGTGCTTTAAGTTTCATGTAAAAGTTAGCTGGGATTCATATTTTCTGTGTTGTACAAGTTAATTCAGTCATAATTCAAGTGTTCTTAGCAATCAATTTCATGTTTTCAGTCCTAACAAGATTTCCCGCCAAAACTGTTCTTGCTCGTTTTTCATGTTATAAGCTGTTTGAATGGTTCCAATAAGTTTGTTCAAGCTTATTCAAGTTTAATTAATTGAGTTTAAGAAGTTTTATGCTCTTAATGCAAAATAGTCACAATAGTCAACAAAAGTCAACTTAGAATTGGAAGAGAAGCTGTTTTTGGAGAAAAGCTGTTGTGGAAAGCTCAATTTGGGTTTTCTAGCTTGTTTTGGAAAAATATAAAAAGTTAGATAAGCTCACTAATAAGCTGAATTGGGCAAATAAGTAGTTTAAATAAGCACTTGAAATAAGCAACAAGCTATCCAAAAGCTACCATAAGCTACTACAGCCTAAATCTAACCTAAATTGAGCTAATGCAACTGATTGGGACCTAAAAAGCACAAGCTAAAGAAAAAAAACTCGAGACCAGATTCTAACAACTATATGCCAAACAGCCTTGAACCAGCTACTTCAAGCTCCAAATAAGCTAGCTTAGAAAAATCACAAAAATAAAATAAAAATACCTAGTTATAGACCACCAACCAAAGTCCTAGAACCCAACTAAACTCCTCTGGACTTAATTGCATTTTGTTCTGAGCTGTTTGAATTTTATGGTTGACCATTCACAAGTGGTTGACTAATAAAAGATAGACCGTTTGGAGCGAATCAAAAGATAGACCGTTTTGGATACAACGAATCTGTGATCGGGTGAATATTGAACAGGAAAAGGTTATGATTGATTACACTAAGGAAATTAAATCTAATAAAGACTTTGAAGTCATTTTAATTCTATATTTAAAATCGATTAACGTTTAAAACCTAAAACGTACGTTTAAATAAAATTACGTGAACGTACGAAATAAAACGTGAAAATAAAGAAGTAAAATACCTACGGATATGGAAAATACATTTTTACAATCCTAATGATGCAAGAAAATTATTGGAAAAATAAAATTATTTTTATGACTATTTATTTAATTATTATTAATTAAAAACTATTTTTAACTATTTAATAATACCCTAAAATATAAGAAAATATGAAATAAAGCTAGAAAAGTGAAATTATGACTTAGAAAAATCTAAAATATTATAAAACTTATTTTAAAACTGAAAATATATTTATTACACTTTTTATCTATTTATTATTAATTAATTACTATTTAATGATTATTTAAACTATTTTAAATTATAATAAATACTAAATGAACTCTAATAAATATGAAACTTTTTCTATAAATACTATATGATAGCAGAATACTAGGAAAAATATAAAAAGTTAGATAAGCTCAATAATAAGTTGAATTGGGCAAATAAGCAGTTTAAATAAGCACTTCAAATAAGCAAATAAGCACTAGAATGCACCGAAAGCTCAGGTATAGTGTAATAGACCTAAACAAACCTAATTCAACTCAAAAAACTAAAATAAGCCTAGGCCGTCAGCTAGAAAGCTCAGCCGCAAGTCCTACAGCAAAACAGCTGTGGGACTGATAAGATGGCTCAAATAAGCTGTCTAAATAAGCTTTATAGTGAAAACTAAAGGTGGAATCTTAGAAACAGCTAGGTTTCCTATCTTTTGCCCCAAATATCTCACCTAAAGCTCTACTAGACAGCTAGAAATTTTCTTGCAAAGATGGGCTTATTCTGTGTAGCAGGGGAGGTTTGCAGCAAAAGGGCTAAAAGAAGCAAGTACATGAGCAATTTAAAAAGCTAACTAAAAATTACAAAAAATACTATCAACAAGACAAGCAACCAAATATTAATCACCTAAAAGCACAAATCTTCACTCCTAATATTAAGTCCTACATGAAATTCACAAGTTTATTCAAAAATGACTTAAGCCGAAATTTGACTTTTTATATAAACATGAAAAGTTGACTAAGTTGAGGTTTAATCCTAATCTAGTGACTGAATATGATGTATTAAGCTATAAAAATACTAGAATAAGCTATATCTACTACTATTGAAAAGATTCAAATGAAAATGCAAACTAAAAAACTCAACCGTGATGGCAGTTTTGGATTTGGAATAAATTTTTGACTTTTTTGCAAATGACTTATAAATTTTATGTCTAAACTATACTAAACTAACCTAATGCATGCTACCTAGGCCAATTTTAACCCAAATTGCAGACTTGAACATAGTTTTAGGCTTAAATCCAAACACCTCTTTATGGACAGAAAATGCAGTATAGGGCTGTTCTGGCTAATTTAAACCACTAATCTTATTTCCTACTTATTAATTAACTTATATTACCACTAAATAAGCATTTTCTAAAACAAAATAAGCACTTAATAAGCTAAACTGATTTATGGCTATTTTTATGGTTTTTTATGAGTTTTTCTAGAAAATAAAGCAAAGGTTAATTAAAACTGATAACACATTTAAGAAACACTTATAAACTACAAATAAGCATATTAGTACTAAAATAAGCTGTAATTAAGCAGTGAGACAGTAACTTAGAAAGTAATGCAAAAACTTAAAAAATGCTCACAACTGTATTGGAATATGAAACAAAGGAATATGATCAAAGACAAGCCTAGCTTGTCATAGTCAAGCTATCAACCCAATCAACTTATTCCAGAACTGCTTATCCACCCAGAACAACTTATTATGAGATACTTTGACTTTTTGTTGACTTTTCTGGGATTCTTGAATTAGAACAGATATGAACTACAATAAGCTCACACCAAGCTATATTAAGCCTATATGAGTTTATAGAAACAAATAATAGGCCTCTTTAATTAAAACTTAACTTGATTCGAACTTAACAGTAAAACTTGAAAACTTGAATTTCATTAACATGGAATTTTAACACAATACAGAAGAAATTTAAGACAAATGGCTTGAAACAAACTAGAATTGACAATAAACACTTAATCTTGAAATTGAAAATGACAATAAATTAAATCTACACTATGAAGGGTCTAAAACTAGTGACCGACTTCTCAGTGTGTCTTCATTCCTATTAATAGACATCCAAAAAGCTTCCTCACTTCCTTCTGATCAAATCCCACTTGTTTCCATCCATTGGATCCTTTGAATTCATCAAAACCGTACATGTGGCATTTTGGCGCCAAAAAGTAATTTGAGAAGTATGAGTTGTTTGGAAGCAATTAAAGGATTTTGGGATGTTATGTGAGGTGGAGGGGACATGGTGGGAAAGGGTGATGATTTGTACACCATTTTTATTTGCCATGTACCACTAATTTACACCTGTAATGCATACAGTACAACACCGCTATGCACAAATTAATGGTGTATGGCTAAAAATATGTATGTACAAATCACCTCCCGGTGGGAAAGGCTGGTGATGAGCTGGTGGTGAAACTGTGGGTGGGATGGTGGTTTTGGTTTACAGTGTTGGGAGGGAAGGAGGAACAGGGAAGGTGGGTTTGACCAGGTTTTATTATTAAGGAGGTTGGGCTGCGTTGTGTATGTTGGGCTGGATATGGATTTGGGTTATGTATAATAAAGGAATCTGTTTGGTTTGTAGTAGTTAAGCCCAAGGACCAATGTTGTAACTTCTGAATTTTTGAAGGACTAAACTTGTAATATTTCATAAGTTATCACAAGGACTAATAATGCCAAGTTTGCTTAAACCAAAGGACCTCATTTGCATTGCTTACAATTTAAAACACCCGGGGGACCTTTTATGTTATTTTTGGATTTTGAGGGGTAAAAGTTGCCATTTGTAGAAAACTTTCATCCAAGGACTAATTTGTGAACATGTTTGATTATCCAAGGACTAAAGTTGACTTTTATTTCATTTAAAACCTTCAGGGACTAGTTTTGACAATTTGTGAAACTCCAGGGACTGAAAATAACAGTTTTGTGAACTTTGCATGATTTTCACTTGTTTTCAATCTTTTCGTACCTGAATCACATAAAAACACATTTCAATGATATTTGTAACATTTATATGGTCATTTCTGTGTTTTTGGTCGTTTTTGTGGGTTTAAATAATATAAAATATATGTGTATTTAGACACATATCAAATCCCCCACACTAAACTATTGCTAGTCCCTAGCAATCTTTTATGAAAAATTAAGGGATTTCATCTCTTTACCAAAAGCCATTACCTCTGGAGTAGCCAATTGTTTCAGTTCAAGTAAGAACCTTGGTACAATGATAACCAAATGATTTTGAGCAAATCACCAGCTTTAAACGGTTTTGATTTGTCTTTACCAGAAGCCGTTTGCTTCTGGACTAGCCAACTCTTAGATAAAATATCTTTGGTGAGTCAATTTACCAATTATGGTTTTTCAACTGCCTTTACCACAAGCCATAAACTTGCGGGCTAGCCAACTCTTCACTAATTAAAGATATGGTGAGCTGAACACCATACAATTTTGGGCAAATTGCAAGCCGTCAACGGATTTGAGATATCTTTACCAAGAGCCGTTTGCTCCTGGATTAGCCAATCCTTTTGTTTATTAGACATGGCGGACTGATAACCGTAAGCTGAGTAAGTGCAAAACACTTACTCCAAAAAAAAATTGGCCAAAAATGGGGGAATTGGGTGGTATAATTACATGATAAAATTCGTGAGAATTCCCCCCCACACTAGAAATGAATATTGTCCTCAATATTCAAAGTACCGGCGGTTATGCCGAAACATAGAACGTAAATGGGAAATATTACGGCCATTATTTTATTTTTGTTATATACACAATTTTTTTTTTCTTTTGATGTTAGAAAACTTATATACAACAGCGGGGGGCAACTCCCCCACACTAGGGTGGTACACACGGGTGAAAACCCATGTTTAACTACTGTTTTTGATTACCGAGTCGCTAGCTTGACTCGACCCCGAATAAATTTGTTCATGGGGAAGTAAGTGGAAGAGACAATCTCCATCGGACTTTCATTCAAGATGTTTGTATAAACATTGAAGTACGTGAAAGTTCCATACCGATGAGATATACATAGAACCGGCTCACAAATAATAAATGAAAATGCCGGGGTCAAAAAGTGTCCTCATTCCCGAAGGAGAAAAGGAAACGAGAAACCACACCATCTGTGAAAAATGGAATAAAGATGTGCATCACAATGCAATCCCATTCTTCATTAGTGAGGAGCAAGTCACTATTTGTTAGATTTTTAAGCTTAGACTTGAAGCTTGTATGGTGATTGGCAACAAAATTTCCAGGGGGGAGAACTGGAAACGGTTCTTCAATTAACAGATTTTCCAGAAAAAGGATGTCTCCCTCCGAATCAAAGCAAGTATTGTCAATCCCTGTTGGAATTGACTCATCACTAAGAAAAGCATTTACCTCCTTCCAAAAGTTGTCATCTTCCTCATCCGGAGTGAGAGAAGGAATGGAAGAGTCGGAAATGGGACAAGAAATGAGTGAATGATCATTATATAGGAGACTTTCAATTTCTCCAAGATCGGCTTCGAAATCAAAGAGATCATTGTCACTTTCCGATGAAAGTGGACTGATGTGAGTGAGTTCATCGGTGAACTCCTCAAGAAGAGGATCAGACTGTGGGAGTGATGCCTCAACATACTCGATGTTTCCATAAGAAGTATAATCGTCGCTAAAATCGGCGAAAGTTTCAAAATGATCTAGAGAATACTCAAGAGGGGAAAGAGAATCACACATATGCTCAGAAGTTCCCTGTGAGTCTCTCGGGATTGGGACAAGGTTCTCAACACTAGACTTTATGAATTCGTCCGATTCCTTTTCAGGAACAGTGTCAAGATGCTCATCCCCCATGTTTAGAGAGTGAGCGGGAATATCGGGTGTGATAACAACAGACTGAGGGAGTTGAGAAGGACTAGCATACATATGTTTTACACTTTCCATTTGTTCTTCTGCTAGTAATTCCATCATAGTCTTTTCTCCCTGATTTTTCATAGAAGGAATTTCAACTGATGAACTTGATGAACCCGTACAAAATTGACGAATATCAAGGGTAACTTCATCATCATCTTCATCGAGAAGAGCAGCATTGCGAAATATAGCACGTGTTTTAGCTGCTTGTTCTTCGACAAGTAATTCCTCCATACTCTTTTCGTTTCTAGCATCTCGTTCTTTTGCAAGTAATTCTGCCATAGATTCCTCACGAGAGTTTTGAAACGACATAGCCGACTCCTCCTTAAGTTCTTTTAATAACTCCAAACTCTTCAGTAGAAGGTCTGTCGTAGTTTCATGAGGAGTTGCTTGAATCATTTGGTACTGTGGAGGTTGGTTTTGAAATGATGTGTCAAAATTGTCACAAGGAAATGTATTCCCCGTTTGACAATCCGAGCTGACGTGTGGACCTCCACAATACTCACAACAAAATGATTGTTGTGGCTGGACATGTGAATAATATGGAATTTGGTAATTTCCAAAGTCCTGAGTGTTACTAGAAAACTGTTCATAGACAAATGCGTTTCCGGATTGACACTCAAATCCTTGGTGAGGACCTCCACAAGACTCACACAGATATGTCAATATCTCATTATGTGGTGGCTGGTAGAATGAATCAGATGTGTCATGGTAAGGATAGGGAGCTTGGTTATAGACAGACCCATCTCCTGATTCTACCATGCTACAGCCGGGACAATTCCCACCATTATGAGGACCACCACACCATTGGCAACCAAAATGGTGTGGATACGACATAGGAAAGAATCAAAGGTTTACAGAGGGGTTGGGATGAAGAATCAAAGATGTGAGAGGGTAAAGATGGATATTTTTGAATTTTTAGATAAACATTTTGTAAATATATGAAAGAAAATCTTTTTGGGTTTTTGTGTTTGTTGAAAACTGATTTTAAAATGTTTTCGGGAACCGTTTTGTTTTTATATAATAATAATAAGAAAATATGAACAAGGATGGTAAATATACAATGGGTGTATATTCAACAATCACTGATGCTTCAAATTCGTAGTACGCAGCACACCTCCCCGGCAGCGGCGCCAAAATTTTGATTCGCTCCAAACGGTCTATCTTTTATTAGTCAACCACTTGTGAATGGTCAACCATAAAAGTCAAACAGCTCAGAACAAAATGCAATTAAGTTCAGAGGAGTTTAGTGTATCCCAGGGTCGTTAAGTCCCAACGAGGTGTGTAAACTGTAATACAACGAATCTGTGATCGGGTGAATATTGAACAGGAAAAGGTTATGATTGATTACACTAAGGAAATTAAATCTAATAAAGACTTTGAAGTCATTTTAATTCTATATTTAAAATCGATTAACGTTTAAAACCTAAAACGTACGTTTAAATAAAATTACGTGAACGTACGAAATAAAACGTGAAAATAAAGAAGTAAAATACCTACGGATATGGAAAATACATTTTTACAATCCTAATAATGCAAGAAAATTATTGGAAAAATAAAATTATTTTTATGACTATTTATTTAATTATTATTAATTAAAAACTATTTTTAACTATTTAATAATACCCTAAAATATAAGAAAATATGAAATAAAGCTAGAAAAGTGAAATTATGACTTAGAAAAATCTAAAATATTATAAAACTTATTTTAAAACTGAAAATATATTTATTACACTTTTTATCTATTTATTATTAATTAATTACTACTTAATGATTATTTAAACTATTTTAAATTATAATAAATACTAAATGAACTCTAATAAATATGAAACTTTTTCTATAAATACTATATGATAGCAGAATACTAGGAAAAATATAAAAAGTTAGATAAGCTCAATAATAAGCTGAATTGGACAAATAAGCAGTTTAAATAAGCACTTAAAATAAGCAAATAAGCACTAGAATGCACTGAAAGCTCAGGTATAGTGTAATAGACCTAAACAAACCTAATTCAACTCAAAAAAACTAAAATAAGCCTAGGCCGTCAGCTAGAAAGATCAGCCGCAAGTCCTACAGCAAAACAGCTTTGGGACTGATAAGATGGCTCAAATAAGCTGTCTAAATAAGCTTTATAGTGAAAACTAAAGGTGGAATCTTAGAAACAGCTAGGTTTCCTATCTTTTGCCCCAAATATCTCACCTAAAGCTCTACTAGATAGCTAGAAATTTGCTTGCAAAGATGGGCTTATTCTGTGTAGCAGGGGAGGTTTGCAGCAAAAGGGCTAAAAGAAGCAAGTACATGAGCAATTTAAAAAGCTAAATAAAAATTACAAAAAATACTATCAACAAGACAAGCAACCAAATATTAATCACCTAAAAGCACAAGTCTTCACTCCTAATATTAAGTCCTACATGAAATTCACAAGTTTATTCAAAAATGACTTAAGCCGAAATTTGACTTTTTATATAAACATGAAAAGTTGACTAAGTTGAGGTTTAATCCTAATCTAGTGACTGAATATGATGTATTAAGCTATTAAAATACTAGAATAAGCTATATCTACTACTATTGAAAAGATTCAAATGAAAATGCAAACTAAAAAACTCCACTGTGATGGCAGTTTTGGATTTGGAATAAATTTTTGACTTTTTTGCAAATGACTTATAAATTTTATGTCTAAACTATACTAAACTAACCTAATGCATGCTACCTAGGCCAATTTTAACCCAAATTGCAGACTTGAACATAGTTTTATGCTTAAATCCAAACACCTCTTTATGGACTGAAAATGCAGTATAGGGCTGTTCTGGCTAATTTAAACCACTAATCTTATTTCCTACTTATTAATTAACTTATATTACCACTAAATAAGCATTTTCTAAAACAAAATAAGCACTTAATAAGCTAAACTGATTTATGGCTATTTTTATGGTTTTTTATGAGTTTTTCTAGAAAATAAAGCAAAGGTTAATTAAAACTGATAACACATTTAAGAAACACTTATAAACTACAAATAAGCATATTAGTACTAAAATAAGCTGTAATTAAGCAGTGAAACAGTAACTTAGAAAGTAATGCAAAAACTTAAAAATTGCTCACAACTGTATTGGAATATGAAACAAAGGAATATGATCAAAGACAAGCCTAGCTTGTCATAATCAAGCTATCAACCCAATCAACTTATTCCAGAACTGCTTATCCACCCAGAACAACTTATTATGAGATACTTTGACTTTTTGTTGACTTTTCTGGGATTCTTGAATTAGAACAGATATGAACTACAATAAGCTCACACCAAGCTATATTAAGCCTATATAAGTTTATAGAAACAAATAATAGGCCTCTTTAATTAAAACTTAACTTGATTCGAACTTAACAGTAAAACTTGAAAACTTGAATTTCATTAACATGGAATTTTAACACAATACAGAAGAAATTTAAGACAAATGGCTTGAAACAAACTAGAATTGACAATAAACACTTAATCTTGAAACTGAAAATGACAATAAATTAAATCTACACTATGAAGGGTCTAAAACTAGTGACCGACTTCTCAGTGTGTCTTCATTCCTATTAATAGACATCCAAAAAGCTTCCTCACTTCCTTCTGATCAAATCCCACTTGTTTCCATCCATTGGATCTTTTGAATTCATCAAAACAGTACATGTGGCATTTTGGCGCCAAAAAGTAATTTGAGAAGTATGAGTGGTTTGGAAGCAATTAAAGGATTTTGGGATGTTATGTGAGGTGGAGGGGACATGGTGGGAAAGGCTGGTGGTGAAACTGTGGGTGGGATGGTGGTTTTGGTTTACAGTGTTGGGAGGGAATGAGGAACAGGGAAGGTGGGTTTGACCTGGTTTTATTATTAAGGAGGTTGGACTGGGTTGTGTATGTTGGGCTGGATATGGATTTGGGTTATGTATAATAAAGGAATCCGTTTGGTTTGTAGTAGTTAAGCCCAAGGACCAATGTTGTAACTTCTGAATTTTTGAAGGACTAAACTTGTAATATTTCATAAGTTATCACAAGGACTAATAATGCCAAGTTTGCTTAAACCAAAGGACCTCATTTGCATTGTTTACAATTTAAAACACCCGGGGGACCTTTTATGTTATTTTTGGATTTTGAGGGGTAAAAGTTGCCATTTGTAGAAAACTTTCATCCAAGGACTAATTTGTGAACATGTTTGATTATCCAGGGACTAAAGTTGACTTTTCTTTCATTTTAAACCTTCAGGGACTAGTTTTGCCAATTTGTGAAACTTCAGGGACTGAAAATAACAATTTTGTGAACTTTGCATGCTTTTCACTTGTTTTCAATCTTTTTGTACCTGAATCACATAAAAACACATTTCAATGATATTTGTAACATTTATATGGTCATTTTTGTGGGTTTGAATAATATAAAATATATGTGTATTTAGACACATATCAATGCACTAAATAAACCCACGCTGGTAAAAGGATGAGTTCACCTACTAAACAACTCGTTGAGTAAGAGGGTTGCAAACCCATCAACATTGGATCACGTATCCTTGTTAAACACCTTGTTCTCGAGACGTTGGAATAAGTTTTGTGCGCATCCCACGATGGGTTCGCAACAATGCATATGGTGCACGTTTAACAACTTAGGAACCAAGACACTTGATTCCTTAATGTGATATTTACAGTACGCTGCATATCATAACATACACGACTATGATACAAAGTACTTAGAAATTATTTTTTGAGTATACTATGATCTTCATACATGACTATGAATTTCCAATATTATTCGCTCTTGTGTACACATTTGACTCTTAGACAACGCATACGTCTTTTACGCAAAGACAAACAGATAAGTACGCACATTACAAGTTGCAATAATATTCACACGCACTTAACAAAAGTAGATTTTTATTAATGACTACAAGTTATTACAAAAGGATGGTTACTTTACAAAGTACAGCCTACCAACTATTACAACGCTCAAGAGATGAGCTACCCACGCGGTTTGCTGCATCTTTAACCTCGCTTAAACTCTTCAACAAATCGGAGTCTTGACGGGATACTGTGGCAACACTAACTGGCACCCCGTCAGAACGGGGAAGGTGAGCTGCGCCAACGCCGCACAAAATGGCCTTTCCCTTAATGCCTTCCTTCTTGGCGAGCCTAGTAGCATGCGCTTCCAAGACTTGTTTCAAAGGCACTTCCTTCTCCAAAGCAAAGGGATTCAATATATCCTTGGGCCGAACAAAAACAGGCACCTGTAGCTGAGACTCATGGGGTTTCAAGAAGTAATCCTGTTGCGCTTTCGCATCCTCAGAACGATGCCTAACCAAGGTTAGCCCTTCCATTATTACCCCTATAGGATAATCTCGGTCGCGCTCCAATTCAGCAATAAGTGGAAGCTCCAAGGACTTCATTTTCTCCATCGAAGACACCAGCTCATCATACGCATTAGCGTTATATCCAGGTACCTTATCGGCCGACACCTTCAAAAGATTAGACTTATGGAGCTTTTCTACGGATTCTGCCTTACCACGCTCCAATGCGCACTGAACCACTCCACCAAACGCATCAAACCACTTCTTGCGACTCCAGAATGTTAAGTGCAGCAAGCCGCATACCATGGCCTATGAGCCACCTGCGCTCGAAAATAGTAGATAGGAGTTGGGGATATAACTCCTCATCGTACTCCATACTCAGCTTGCACAACTTCATCTCCTACGCTCACCAGGAGCGGCTTCGCCAGCTGCACAACCCTGAATAGATCCATTTCTGCGCAACAACAGACAAACAACAAAACGAGGTTACGACAAGTAAATAGAGAAAAAAGACAACAAGCTTACATTAGTAATGGCAAAAGGAATGTGAAGGACGAGCACCCACCCTGGCCATCAGCGCCCAAAAAGATTGGAACCTCCTCATGTCTGCCAAAATAGTTGTGGCTAATGCCCATATGCACCAAGAATTCCTCAAGATAGGAATTAATGGGGATGCGATTGGTATTGATTGTATCCGCATCTTCCACATTATATGATCCAGGGAGGGGGCGCTCATCCTTCGGCAGTGAACCCTGGTATAAAAATCAAAGCGCGATGGGAAGCACACGTCATCCACCCAGAAGAACGCTTCTCTCCAGTTTCTGAGCGAGTATACTTTTTCGGTGTAGCTCTGGAGGCGCCCAGCGCGTTTAGCGAATGATACCCACCCGTGTGACCACGTGGTGTGATAAAACACTCGGAACAGATGTATAGACGGGTTAATAGCCAGTATTCGGCAGTTAACCTCGAAATTGGTGATTTTAGCTGCACCTATGCAGTGCAGCTGGGTTATATGCAGACGGTAGTAGTTCAACACGTCGCTCAGAAATAAAGATATGGGCACACGTTGATTTGCGTACGGTAGTAGTTCATCCACGCAATGAGTGACACGTGGACCCCACTATCACTAAATGTGTGGATAAGATCACTTGATGTGACGCTGCTGCAGTTACTTTCCCCCGATTTACGAGGCGTCCATTTTTTAATATTATGTCTAGATACAATGTACCGGCGGGTATCTTTTTTGGCTTCTTCGCTACGCTTCGCAGTTTTTCATAGGCTGCAGTTATTAGTCTAGCATCTGCAGTTAGTCACTGCGCATACTAGACTGGGGGGACATGATGACATATAGTCTATATTCGGGTCACGAACCCGACTAAAGTCCAATACTAGCGAGCCCAGCACGAACTAGGCTAGGCCGATAAGTGTTTGGGCTCACGAAGGCCCAAACCCAAAGCTATTTACGGAATAGATATCGGATATCTCCTATGTTTGGAGATAATTGCTTACCAACCGACTTAGGCGGGATACGCCGAAGGTTGGGGAACACGGAACCAACAAGGATTCCGTGTGTATATAAAGGGAACCCATATCCCTCGTTAAAGGTACGATCTACAAACCCTAACTCTCCTTTAACCCTAAATCGATTACTTACTCTCACGCCGGAGGATAATCGTGGGAGACAATCCCACGATAAGCCTAACGGTGTTTTCTGTCTTCTTAGTGCGCAGGTCTCAAGCAACAATCATCAATTGGTACGAGAGCCGGAGCCCAAACAAGGAACGCCCAACTTTTGTATCAACAATGCCCTTGATCTAAATTAGTGAGATGAATGGCTTAGATCATTTCTTAATCTTCTCAATCTAAAACTCTTCTCAATCGATCCGGATTCTATACAAATTAAACTCACCAAATAGTCAAATACACAATAACAAACAAACAAATACCCTCACAAAACACACTACTCTCTAAAAAAACACACACCTGCACCCCCTCCCACCATACATTCACTTTTACTCTAAAAATAACACCAAACCATTACTTCCACAGTTCCACTTATCTCCTCAAAATACCACCGCCACAACCACTCACACCAGCCAACGAGACGCAAACCACCAGCCAACTACCACCCATGAGCCAACCACCATAAACGAAACTGCCAGCCTTTGTTTGAGGTTTTTTTAGGCTTTTATGGTGTTTTTTCTTAGATCTATATTTATTTCAAGTTTTGATTTTTTTTTCATATATTTATATGCTTTTTTTATTACAGATCTATAGGTTTATAATGGTTTTGAAAATCTCTTTTTTTACATGTTTTCAGGTGGCCACCGCCTACTGCACCTGCTGAGAAACCACTACCGATAGCCGATACCACTGAAAGTTTTTTTTTCAGGTTTTGCGGGTTTTTCTTGAGTTTTGTTTATAGATATTTGTAATATTTAGTTTCGAAGGTTCTTTTTTATTAAATCCATATTCCCGTTTACGTTTTGAAATATTTTTAATAGATCCATTTGCTTATAAATTTGAGTTGCTATAACATTTGTGACACTTTTTTAAGATCCATTGCTGCCATTGCCGTATTTGTTGCCGGAATATTCGCCGACGTGCGGGAATACTCACGGTCACAGTTGCCGTAAACGGAGACGGCTTTAGTTGCCGGAAATGCGTGTTTTTCTTTGAAATTGTGTTGGTAAACTATGTCATAAAGTTTATTGTGTCATAAAGTTTATTGTGTTAATTTTTATAGATCTATATATTGTATTTATAGATCTGAGTTTTTAATTTTTTTTACAGGTTTGTTTCAGCTAATCCATTGTGGTTTTGGTTTTGTAAGTTTGTTATTTGTGGTTTTGGTTTTATAAATTAATGGTAAGGTTCATATATTTTTAACGTTTTCAAAGGATGAAAGTTTTTAATAAATAGATCCATATATTTTTGTACAGATCTCAATTTCATATATTTGATGATTTTTATTTAATATATGTTGTTGCCGATGCCGCTTTCGTTGAATACGCGTTGCACCGATGCCGGAAATGTATATTTCATTTTCAAATTAGTTTGCAAATTTGTTTCTGATTTTTGTTGGTATTTTTTGTTTTATTATTTTGTTATTTTTGCGTATGGTAGAATATGAAAATTTCCGAGTGTGTTGATATGTCGATAATGACGAACTACTTCGAATATTCTTGGTTATGTAAATTGTTACTACACTTGAATTTGAAGACAACAAGGTAAGAATGAACGAACAAATTCTTGCTTATTCTTCTTAAATCGTTACAATTTGGACGTTACTGTCTACATAATTTTTTGGATATAAGGCTAGCTTTATTGTAATTTTGAAATCTTATTTCTGATGTGTATTGAGGAGTATTTGGTGGAACACTTATTTTCATTCGTGGGGAATGATATGTCGATAATGATGAACTACTTTGAATATTTGGAAAGTGAGCTTTCATGTCAGGAGCGTATACTTTAAACATAATTCTTGGAGAAAAAACTACATAATGTCAGAAAAGTATAAAGTAGAAAATGAGAACTCAGTTTTAGTCAAACTAAAAAAGTCCAAAAAATATATAAATGTACAAGTTTCAAATTCCTATAAAAATAAATAAAATTTGTGTTTCTGATTATGTTAGGATTCTGAAAACAACATTGAAAAGTAAAAACGAAAGGAAAAGGATTGCACGGGAATACAATGGGATTGAGTAGCTAATATTGACCGGTAATATAAAGATCTCACCTTTTTAGGTGCCTACAAAAAGGGTACAAACATAGTACACATCAAGAACTTTAAGCCAAATGAACTGATAGGCATATCAAGTTTGTATTGTAAAGTCCTTTAACTTTGAACTTGAAAATTTGTTTACAAGAAGCTAAACTGATAGGCAAATCAAGTTTGTATCATAAATTCATTTACGAGAAGCTAAAGTTGTTGGTGGAATGAATATACAATATAGTCAAAGAATTGTTATTCAGACATGTGAGCTATGAGCGATAGTTGTGAGCGGTAGACACAGCTCACATTTTTTTTAAAAAATATTGAAAAATTAGTCTTTTTAAAAATTAGCCGAAGCTCACCGCTCTTTTGCCAAACGATTACTCAAATTCAAAAGTTTCATTGCTCACCGCTTATCGACTAAAAAAAAATTTCACACCGTTTCGTGCCAAACATACCATACAAAAAGCTTTTTGGACTCCCTAAAGCTTTCTATACACGTTCAAAACTTAGTAATGACATTTCTATAGAAAAGACACACTCAAACACGGATCGACTCTATCAGAAAAAGAATAAACCATGACATTAGAAAAATAGTTATTCGAAAATTATTTCCGAACTATACATATACGAAAACAAACAATTATTCGCCGTTGAAATATTGTCAAAACTAGACACCGCTGCCGCTAGGCGCGGGTACTCGGTTAGTATATTATATATATATATATATATATATATATATATATATATATATATATATATATATATATATATATATATATATATATATATATATATATATACTACTTATAAAGCATGCATATCCCCAACCAAAACCCAACCCTCTAATTTTAAGATTCAGCCATCCAAACCTACACCCAAGCCTAAATTTACACACACCAAACCAACATACAATCCTAAAAATTCCCAAACCAAACCAACCATCTTCCAATACCAACAAACCTATACCCAACAAAAACTCATCCTCCACTTCCTCTTTATATTTTTTATTTAAAAAAACACACACTTCAAAACACTCTCATCTCACTCACCAAACCCTACTCTCAAAAAAAAAACACACAAAAAAAACACTCTCTTCCCAATCAAATCCTAATCTCATTCGTTTTAAAAAAACACTCTCACAAACACTTCATTTTATAAAAAACACTCCACAAACACACTCATTTTATAAAAGACTCTCCACAAAAGCAACACCCTACACCCGCCACCGCCACGCTACTGCCGCCACCATAGTGCCGCCGCCACCACCTGAGTGCCGCCACCACCGACGCCCGCCAACACAGCAACAACCAACGACGCCCGTTTTTTTGGTATGTGTTTTTTTTTTAATAAAGATGAGTTATTCGTTTTTAAGATCTGTATTTTTATTCTTTTTTCTTTAAAGTTCCGTTTTTTTTTATCCGCAGTTTTTTAAATATTTTTTAGTAGATCTAATGTTTTTTTTTGGTAGATCTAATCTTTATAAAAGAGAGATCTATCAAAAAAAATACGGATCTTACAAACAAAATTAGATCTACCAAAAAAAAAACATTAGATCTACTAAAAAATATTTAAAAAACTGCGGATAAAAAAAAACGGAACTTTAAAGAAAAAAGAATAAAAATACAGATCTTAAAAACGAATAACTCATCTTTATTAAAAAAAAAACACATACCAAAAAACGGGCGTCGTTGGTTGTTGCTGTGTTGGCGGGCGTCGGTGGTGGCGGCACTCAGGTGGTGGCGGCGGCACTATGGTGGCGGCAGTAGCGTGGCGGCGGCGGGTGTAGGGTGTTGCTTTTGTGGAGAGTCTTTTATAAAATGAGTGTGTTTGTGGAGTGTTTTTTATAAAATGAAGTGTTTGTGAGAGTGTTTTTTAAAACGAATGAGATTAGGATTTGATTGGGAAGAGAGTGTTTTTTTTGTGTGTTTTTTTTTGAGAGTAGGGTTTGGTGAGTGAGATGAGAGTGTTTTGAAGTGTGTGTTTTTTTAAATAAAAAATATAAAGAGGAAGTGGAGGATGGGTTTTTGTTGGGTATAGGTTTGTTGGTATTGGAAGATGGTTGGTTTGGTTTGGGAATTTTTAGGATTGTATGTTGGTTTGGTGTGTGTAAATTTAGGCTTGGGTGTAGGTTTGGATGGCTGAATCTTAAAATTAAAGGGTTGGGTTTTGGTTGGGGATATGCATGCTTTATAAGTAGTATAGATATATATATATATAGGGAAGGGTTATTGTCAGAACCAAATAAATTGCGAGAACTGCGAGAACCAGCATCAACCAATCAATTTTTTTCTTATATTAATTTTTATTATTTAATTCAAAAGGGTATAATGGTAAAATTACTTTCTTTTTTTTATATATACAAAAAAACGTTTTTTTTTTTTTTAATTCCCGTAATTCTAGGATTTTTTTTTTGAACATTGTGTGCACATGTGTTTTGCATTATGTGATAATTGTATTTTCCGTTTATGCATAGGTGTTTTGTATTTGTACATGTATCTATAAAAAATATTACATAAGTATGTCTACAAACAACAAAACTTTATTAAATTTATGCAATTTTATACAAAAAACAAAACTTTAATAAAAAATATTACATAAATATGTTTTATTACAAATATATGAAGCGTGCACATGTGCATAATACAATGACTTTAATAGTTGGTTCATCTTTTAGGCGTGCGCATGTATTCCTCGTCTTGTTCAAAAACCCATGAAATCTACACATGTGTTTTTAACCCTTGGGCACATGTGTTTGTCCTCATTAGCCACTCTCGATCTCTTTGTATGCATATGTGCAGTTGAGTTCGTCTATATGCCCTTATATATACGTATGTGCATTCTTGACATTGCTGATTATACTCGAACCTGTAATCACAAAACAAATAATAGAGGAATTATTTAATCATAACAACTACCAAAACATATATGCACAATCATTTCATAACAAATGAAATTAAACAAAAGAAACAAGTTTATGAATCTGTAAAACACATATGCACACATATACCAATTATAAAACACACTGTAAAACACATATGCACAACAATAATTTAAAACACATGTGCACACTCAAAAACACATGTGCACAAAACTTAAAACACATATGCACACATATACCAATTATAAAACACACTGTAAAACACATATGCAGCCTTCAATTGATTATATATATAAAACTTAAAACACATATGCACCCTTCAATTTTTTAAAGCTTCCTTTATTCGAAAGGATAGCTTAAAAAGGCTTTGTCAAGTTAATAAATCATGTAACCCCAAACACCCCATAATCAGAATAATGCAGGCATCAAGCTTTCGCAAAAGAACATATTTATTTATAAAACAAAATAACAAAATGAATAAAAATGAGTATTTGTTAATCAAAGGAACACGTTATTCACAATACAACAATACTTGTGCACATATGTTTTGGGATGCCTTGCAAAGATAGATACGTAGTCTATCATGTTTAATCTTTAATCAAGCACATATGGTACTTGTGCACATGTATATGAGGATGCTCACAACAACCATCAAACCAAACCAAACCTAAACTAAAAATAAACTAAATAAAATTGAAGTTGTTAAAGCTTGTGTACATGTGCACGAGTGCCTACGTTATCATCAAATATTAGTTACCATCCCTGTCTCATTTTAAAAGTTTAGTATTACCATTTATTCAATCTATGCAACCCCATGCTCGGCTTTATACGTCAATACATATCTTCTATGCTAAAATTGACCGACAAAAAGTATCACTACATAAAGTCATAACTGATAATAAGGTTTGCCATTACCAATTTATATAAAACCAATAACGAGAAGTAGACTATGGACATGCTAGTTCAAAAATAATAATAATAAATAATAAATAAAAAATAAAAGTCTATGGACCTGCATTATGAAAGAAATATTGTTGAGGCTAATTCAAATTAGGCAGCCACCAAGTCAAGACCTCGACGCTTCTGTTAGTTAGACGGACCTCCAAAAGAAAAAAAAACACGAGTCCAAGATTTCTTGAGTTTGACAGGTTGCACCTTCAAATCCTTCTTTTCATGAATGTCACTCATATACCAAACAACAACCTGGAAAAATAGCAAGCAAATAAATTACTAACTTGGCATAAGATTAAAAGCTATTTAACAGTACATAAAAATTAGAACCATATTTCGTTTTTGGTGGATCGAAACCCATATAACTGTTCGAAACCCATCAATGGAAAATAGAAATCCATATATCGAAAAAATTATTGTTAGATATAAGATTTAATTATTACCTTGAATCGATTGGTGGGCGATGGTGGCAGATATCATCCTCCTTTTTCTTCAATTATGGGTCCAAGATGTAATAAGAAATTGTAATTCAATTATGGGTCCAAGATGTCATCCTCCTTTTTCTTCTTATTTATGAATTATGATTGTAATTCAATTATGGGTCCAAGATGTGAATTAGCAGAGGAAAACCAATCACAGGCAGGGGTGGGTGGCGGCTATTTATACAAGAGGGAGGTAGGTGTACTAGTTACAGCCTACGTCGTAACGATCTAAGAAGCAAGAAGAAAGATGCCTAAAGCAACAATAAAGAACCATTGATGTTTGTAACAGCCTACGTCGTAACGATCTAAGAAGCAAGAAGAAACACACCTTTATTTCTGAGGCAAGGCCTCTATTTATACAAGAGGGAGGTAGGTGTACTAGTTACAGCCTACGTCAGAAATGATACGCGGATGATACGGACGAATAATACCTGAAATTAATCACGGATGATTCAAACGAATAATTCTTCAATTGTTGAATTTGAAACGGGGCCATGTGTTTTGATTTATTCGTCGATTGATTGAATGGTTTCTTGGATTGATATGAATTATTTGGTGAATGGTGAATGAATTCAATTGTAATATTTCAATGATTCAACGGATGTTTGATGTTTATTGGTGGATATTTCAAATGATTCGTTTGATGTTTGTAACTGATAGGTATCTGCTATTCAGAAGCGTTAGCTTCAACAGATAGGTGAGATATCAATCTCAGAGATTATCAAAATATCAATTTGAACGATGTCAATTTCAACTTAAAATTCACACACTTTTATTTCTGAGGCAAGGCCTCTATTTATACAAGAGGGAGGTAGGTGTACTAGTTACAGCCTACGTCATGGCTTACCTAATTTACTTAATAATACAGGGGCGGCCGACAGGCCTTACATTATTAGGCTCACATTATTACTAAAATACAAACTTTACATCACACCACACAAAAAAGAAAAAGTAAAACTTAAAAAACGTGGCTTCTGAATTATTGATGCTTTTTTCTTCACGCGTCTTCAATAATTCTTTATTTTTTGTCTTCTTTGTTTTGTATTCTTGTGTCGACAATGATTCTTGAATCTTCGTCTTCATTCTTGCATCTGTGAATCGGTACAGTGTTCACAGAGATGTTTTCTCCAACTTGATAACTGCTGACATAATGCTATCTTGAATTCTTTCGGTAATGCTGCAAGTGGTCCGGAAAAGCCTTCAAATGGTTTCTCGAATTCTTCCAAAATTTTTTGATCTTCTTCACAAATACTTGCTCCTGAGAAGTGTGAGAAAATCAAAACATTATCTTGAAAATAATTGATTTTTATTTCTGATCTTTGTCTTCGTCCTGTTCCTAACTTTGATGATGCCATAAAAACTCTGACTAGAGCTTCTACGAAATTTTTGATGGATGGAGTGGTTGGGGGTATCTCGTCTTTCGGTGGATACTTGCCGTTGCTGACTCCTAATTCTGCTATTACAATGGATGGTACTAACAATTGTTGATCTCTGCTGAAAATTGGATAACTTGAATGGATACTGAGAAACAATGATCGTTTCTTGGCGAAATTATCATCGTATGTTCTTATGACTCTCTGAATTCGTGTCGGGAAATCTTGAAATTCTTTAAGACCTCCTTCTTTTGTGCACATGGTGTCTAATAATCCATGAACGAAGTATTCATGAACAATTGCTGGTTCTGCTTCTGGGATGAATACTGCTTTCGGTCCTGCTTCTCGATTCTTTGGATAAAACAACTTGGTAGCTTGTACTTCGTTGTAGTGAATAATACTGTCCCATAGTTGCTGGAATTTTCAACTGTTGGTCTTCTTGCGGCTTCTTTTTCTCTTGTGGTAGGAATGCTTCTTAGTAGATCAATTGATCTAGTGCTGGATGTCTGTTCTTGATTCAAAAATGTAAATCTTCTTGATCTCTTGATTTCTTCTGTTGCGACTGTCTTGTACGTTTTTTCTAGTGCTTCTTCTGCTGCTTCCCTTGATGTGTAACTCTTGTGACCTACACTTTTTCCAATTATATGTGGACTGGCGAGTGACCAATCTGAATATATGCCTCTGTTTGGTCCATCAAAGATGACGTACCATTTCTTTTTTCCAATGCTTGATTCTTGAACAATTTCTTGAACTTTTTCTTCCATTCTTGTGAATTCGTCTCTTGAAGATGAGGATGAGCATGATATCTGAATTCTTTGGGTAATATCTGGGGTTTTTTGGGTAGTATTTAGTGGACTGTCTTTTTTGGCTGGAGTGGATGTTGAGGGTTTTGTTGGTGTTTTTATTGGTGTTGGTGTTTCGGTTGATTCGGAAATTGATTCTGAAACTGTGTTTCTGGTTAAGTATCTTACTGTGCTTGATAATTCCTCTTCCTCCTTTTTCACAATGGCTAATTGTTTTTCGAGGGAGATGCGTTCTTCAATTTTTTGCTGAAGCTGTTGTCTTGCTTGCTTAATTATTCCTTCCATTCTCTGGTGAGAGTATCTGCAAAGGTGTTATTGTCGGTTTTTATATATTTGATATATGGGTGGAATTGGTGTAGTTGTAGTTGCCAACAGATTAGTCGACCTCTACAATAGTCTTCTTGTAATTTGTATCTCCAAAAACCTGTTACATATTTTGAATCTGTTCGTAACTCAAATCTTATTTGTAATAAATCGATTTTCCATTTTTTTAGTGTCTTTAAACACGCCAATGTCTCCTTTTCATGAGTGTTGTATCTTTGCTCAGTCTCTGAGAATGTTCCCGATATATATTTACATAATTTAGATTCATACTTTTCTGTTTTCAAAAGAGATGTTTGCTCGTTAGATTGAGGAATTTGACTTCCATCAATACTTATTTCGGATAGATTAGATTGAGGGATTGGAATTCCGTCAATGTCTAATCCTAGTATCTTTTTACCATTTAAAATGGCCTTCATACATCCTGCCCAAGTGCTGTCTGATGCATCTGTTTCAATAATCAAAAAATCTTTTGTTTCCGGGTTATATAACTCCGGTAAACATTGTATAGTTGTTTTAATACGTTGCACAAGTTGGGTGTCCGATGGTGTCCATTCCCAACGAATTTTTTCTGAAATTTTCTTTTGTAATTTTTTTTTTCTTTTGCCAGATTTTTCAAAAATCCTTGTTCCACTATATAATTTAAACATCCTATAAATCTTTGAATTTGGTTTCGATCTTCTAATTTATCTGGAAAAAGTTTCAATTTTTCTTGTGTATTATTTGTTAAAGAAATGACTCCGTTTTTTGCTATTTTTAATCCCAAATACTCGACTTCATTTTGAAGAAGTTTGGACTTCTTTTGTGACAAAACTAAACCTTTTTCTTTGATTCTTTTTAAAACTGTCGATACTGCTTTTATGTGTTCTTGTTCGTCTCCTTTAGTAAAAACGATGATATCATCAATATATGCTAAACAAATATTTTCCAAACCTTGTAAATTAGTATCCATAAAACGTTGATAAATCGATGGTGCTTGTTTTAATCCAAAAGGTAGTACGTTCCATTCGTAATGTTTTTGTGGAGGACATGAAAATGCTGTTAATGGTTTTGTTGATTCATCAAGTCTTAGTTGCCAATATCCGATTTAGCATCAAATGTACTAAAATGTGTATTTCCTTTTAATTTTTCCAATATGTAATCTTTCCTTGGTAATGTATATGAATCTCCTATGGTTGCTTCATTCATTTTTTTATAATTAATGACCATTCGTCTTTTTCCTCTTTTTATTTCGTTTTTATTTTCGACATAAAATGCTGGTGCTGAATGAGGACTCGAACTTTCTCTTATTATTCCTTTGTCTAATAATTGTTGACATTTTTCTTTAAATTCCTTAACATCTTTAATGCTATAAGGTATTCAATTTGGTATATTTATTTCTGCTAATGGGTCTTTTAATTTTATTGATACTAATTGATTATTAGTGTTTATATTATCTAACGGATTTTCACTACATACTTCTTGTAATGCTTTTGTAGGATATTGGATTTCACTTACATATCATAACATTAACACAATGAGCATATAGATGATTTTAGAGAGAGAGAAAGTGGGATATTCTAGTAAGAGAAACTTGTAGAATATTAGATTACCAAAGAACATCCAACCCTCTACCTTGCAAGGTAGAGGGTATTTATAGGTTACAAACTAAACGACCTCCTGACGGCCTGTGGATCAGGGATACAGTGGGTAAAGACCCGACCTTCCTCCACGGTGTTGCACTAAACTAAACTATGCTACAAACTAACTAATAAACTCCTAAATAGTGTAACTAACGACAAATATACGAGCTAACTTATGCTAGATAATAGTTGGGGTGACCGACTCTTCACTATGGAATTTTCTAATTCCTAACAATCTCCCCCTAAGGGAGGTCAACCCATGTTTTACATTTCAAATCCTAGCATTCTATTCTTGACTTTGTCTTAAGCTCGTAGACTTAAATACCTCAACTTCGCAATCTTTGTGCATAAGTAGTGCAACTTCAAAGTCCGCATAGATTTGTACTTTAAAGTGGATGTCTTTAATAATCCTTGAGATAATAATTATGAGCCATCTTTTGAGATCATTAGCTATGAAAAATTCTCTGAGACATCCATTGTGGTGTTGGTTTACTGTGATGTTGTGACATTCGGACCGACATGCTCACTTTTTTGGATCATGATATCTTCTCATCAGAGTAGCGGAAGCTTTAGTTGATTCATGATATTGGCAGCAGTGTAGCAGAAGCATGGAGTGAAAATATCAGAGTCATTGATGCACTTATCATGATTTTTTTTTGAGATGAATGTGTAGTGTGAGCATGCGGCTATGGATTGACCGCTTCATTCTGATCAGCTGCAAACGTAGGATGTACCTGCATAAAACAGTTGCAATAAAGCACACGAAAGTGTCTTTGATCACTTTCGTTGAATTGAGGTACACGGCCCACGGTTCCCCGTTGATCAGTACAAGTACTGCCTGTGATCAAGTAGGATTCCTAAGAATCTCCTTGACAGGGTTTCGCAGCTGTTCTAGCTGTTCTCAAACCGGAACATCTCAAAGAAGACAACACGGAGTGAGTGAACCAGCGAATTTAAGTCCACTGATTGATGAAAAGAGATTTGAAAAACAATCGTGTATTGCTCAATAGAAATTGTTTTTGCAATACAACGAGGGTTTTAATGAACATCAATTATCAATCATAAAACACCTTTTGATTTGAAATCTTTGTACGCAGTCTAAGTGCTAAAGAAAAGAGTTTTTAAGCACAAAGACCGGTTTTTCAAAGGTATCCGTCAATCCATAACCTGAACCAGGATTGATTCAAGACTTGAATCGCCCCATTGTTTCTGTTCAGTTGTCACATGGTTGATCTAATGAATAGATCTCACATGCCACCTACCAGGAGCTTGTTTGATGTTGGCTCCAGAAGGTTTTCCATCTTCATTGTGAATATGTATGCATATCACTCAGATGTTCTGGCAATACCACAAGGATAATGCGTAGGACTCAAGATATAATCTCTCTTTCCACATTGTGTGAAGCAGAGAGTCTTCATTGAAAGTGTTCTAATGAGATTTATTGATGATCTCGTGGCTCTAGACTCAATTTTGTGCATATTTGGATCCTGTGCCGGAGACTAGGGAGAGGGTCTCCTTCTTCAATATCAACAATCTCTAAGTGAAAGTCGATAGATAATGTCGGTTCCCCGTGAGAATGAAACAAGTCATTTTAAGAGGATCTTGAGTGGTTTGGTAAGTTGAAGTGCAGTGCGTCACTGGGTCCATGACGTCTTGTCTTCAATACCGATGTTACCATCAGTAGCATATGAATTGAACCCGGTTTCTGCCCTAAGGTTGAATAAATGGAGGGCTATTTGTTTTCACCCTTTTCTCATTCAATTCTTTTTAATTCTTCAACCCCTTCAGTGCTTACCGAGACTTCATTGCAAGAACCTTGTTGGGTTTGTTCCAGTACTTGCTCTGCCTCAGTCCGCACTCTTCCCATATCTCACTTTTCTCCTTTTATCATCATACCTAAGGACTTCTACACTAACTAGTGGATTGTCCCTGGGTAGATCCCTCCGGTTCTGGCGGATCATGGGAACCAATACCTAACCTTATCATCCTTATATCACCATACATAAAGTAAAGTTGGTCGATCTTTTTGGTATTGTTCATCTGCCATATGGAACCAATTGAAAACCATTTGAAAATCAATTCAGATACTTATGATATATTATCAAAGCATTTTGTACCTGAAATTGTTTTTGATATTTTTAGAACGAGAACTCCCCCTCAACATGTGCATCAGGTATTTGAAAATGTTTTGCACACGGAGGCAAGAGAAAGAATTAACTTCTTTGATTACCATTTTCTAAAAGATATCAACATCACTTCCCAAATCGAATCAGGTAGATAGAGCATTTTAGGGGAAGGATGAGGTTTTCATGATTTTGCTCCCCCTCAATATGTGCTTCTAGGTTTGAAAAGAGTTTTGCACATACTAGAGGGAACCCTTTATATTGAAGTGCAGGCATGATCACCAAGCGATTATAAGCCATTTAATATACAATCAAGGTACCTTAGAAAACTGGAAAATTGTGTACCCTGAAGTCTTGAATTTGTTAAAAGAAAAATGCTCCCCCTTAATATATGCTTCGAGATTCGAAAATTGTTTAGCACATATTAGAGAGCAGTATGCACAAAAACTGGTCATCTTTTAATCATCTTTCATATTTATATCACATTTTCTCCCCCGATCAAAAATTTCAAATCCTTTGAGATTTTGGATCTCAAGTGATTTAAATATGTATGAGACAAAAACATTTGTTGGAGAAAAATGTGTCCGGTTTTATATGAAAAGAAGAAGACACCACCGAAGTTCCCCTTTTTTGAAATAAGAGGAATCCACAGTACAAAACTTATCGCTATTACATGCATTACAGTAGTTCAAAGTTATTACACCACATAATACACATATTTAATACATAAGAGATGGAGTCCCAAAGATGTCTTTATTCCGTTCTCTGAAGGAGTTTGTAGTGACCATCCCGAAGCCTTCCACCAACAAAACTTTCAAGGCTGCGGAAGATCCTTCGTGTCTTGAGTCTTCGTCTGATTGCAGCAATGAAATGTTCACACCTCTTCAAGTCATCATCAGTCCAAAAAGTAGTCTTAACCCAAGATTTCATATCAATTTTGACTTCTTTCACTCTGGTGTCAAGTTCTTCTTCGACCAATTTGAGCGTACCATCACTAAACTTGTAGAGCTCACATAGTCTCATAAGCATGCGAGTCCCATATCTGTCAGTAAAGATGACGGCTCTTGGGGTGTCAAGGACTTTGTATTCATGATGAAATTCATGCCCTGTGGCACTCCATTGAGGACATGTAAGGTTTATCCTGGTTTGGTAGCTTTCCATGCCGAGTTGGAAGTCCTCAACTCGTTTTCGAATGACTAAGCCTCGAATCCAAAGAGTAACAGCAGCAGATAGGAACTTTTTCTCACGGACAGGCAAATGCTCAAGGTGTCCTTGAATATTCAGAAGGTAGAGATCTTCGAAATCATTCGGCAGAAGATGTTTGAAGTCGTTTTCTTCAATAGTATATTCTTTCAAATCTGATCTCTTAAGGACAATCTTCATCAAATACTCATATCCATATATCGGGAAGATCTCTACACGAACCACACTTAAGATACGGAGCTCGGATCTAACATTCTTGCCTCTTTTGTCAGCACTATGTCTTTCAATATAGAAGTTCTTCTTTTTGTACCACCAGTGTGAAATACCATATGATGCGGCAATGTCATATTTAAGTTCTTCATTGACACAGAAACGATCAGGAACCATCTGTTCAAGCCCCTGATCAGAGTAGGTAGCAGCTTTCATCTTGGATATTGATAGTGCAGGTCTTCTTTCAGCAGAGTGACCACAAAGATAGTCCAAGTCATGGTTGAAGAAGAATTCAGTTTGAATGGTCATCTGACCAGGTTCACCACCAAGAGGAAGAGATTTTTGAACATTGAAGCGGCTAATTTGCTCACTGACTTGGTCATTGAGCATCTTATGGCATTCTTCCATTTGGTATTGAAGTTGATTGGCATCTGAATGGAAGACCTTAACAATTTCATAAGCAGGTCCTTCAAGATCTCTTGGAGTTAAGGATGAGATACTCTTCCGTTTACAAAACCATTTAATGAAGCTTCCCATATCACCAGTAAAGTGAAGAAGAGAGTCTTCAGCAGGTTCTTCATAATTGCTGGTGATAGTAGATACCCAATTGTTGTCGGGTATCATTGAGTTGGACTCAGGGATGGACCATGTAGGTTCTGGAGAAGGAGGTCTATCTTCAACGATACAACTTTGAATTGTGTCCCTTGACGGTGCAACTCTGGATGTGCTGGGGCGTTTACCTGCCAGGTAATCATCAAACCAATCTTCTTCTGATGGCTTAGGAATATGCTTAGTTGATGCATCATCTTCATCAGATTCTGACTCTGTCATGACATGCGACTCTTCGTGAACCATTTGAGCATCAGGAAAGGAGGTGGGTGTGGATGTGAACCTTGCATCAACAGTCGTCCAAGCAGCAGATTTCTTCTGAGTGCCTTGTTTACTTGTAGGACTTGATTGATTGGAAGGTTTTGGCGGTGATGATGGTGGTTGTGGTGGAGGTGTGTTGGTTGTCATAGAAGGTTCACCAGCTCCAAAAGTTCCAGCACCCCCCGTTGGTGGTGGAGGTGGAGGAGGATCTTTACGGTCTTTCCTCAATGTTTCCAACACAATAGCTCTCCTTTTCCTTTTAGCTTCCTTTTCCTTGATGTCAATCATATACTGCTCATAATTGTCAAACTTAATGGATTCTTCAAGTGCCTCATAGAGTTTCTTGTGAACCTCATGCTTGTCCTCATCAGCTTCATACATCTTTTCAAACAGAGCTGCTCTCATATCGGTGATAGGTAGGTCCTTGAATCATCTAAGAAGTGGGGCCTCCATTGCCCATTCCACAGTATCCTTGACTTCCCCTTCAACGGCGGCAACAACCCCTTCATTGAAGTTGAGGTGCTCCAATCTATAGACCCGATCCACAAGGGAATCAACAGATTTAGGAAGTTTCCTTTCAAGGGCTTCTATCCTTTTTACAGCTTTGTCCAGTAGTTGATCTGAGGTAAGGATCTGAGGTGGTGAAGCTGGTGGAGCATCCACATCAGCAACTGTAATGACAGGTTTAGGGGTTGGTGACGATGTAGGTGGTGTTCGTACAGTTGATTGAGCAGGTTTGGGAGGTGGAAGTTCAGTTGTGAGTGAAGATGCTGACATCGGAGGAATTGTTGATGTATCTTGCTGAATGTTGACCGTAACCATGGATTGTGCAGTATCTAAGGGTTTGTCATTTATGTATTGATCTCCGAAAGTGAAATCTATATCGAAGTCCTTGAGTGAAGATAGAGAGTTGGTAGACATATTTGGTTCATCCATCTGCAAGGTCTCATCAGATCTTGTCTCAAGATTCTCCTACGAGCCTTTTTGCAACAGAGCGTCAACATTCTGGCCAGATTGAGTCTCACTAAGTGTAAGGTTTTCTTTAAAAGTTTCAGGCACTTTGTCCACTCCAGATTGTTCTTTAGCAGGAGATGATTCTGTTCTTCTCTTCAGCTCATATTGATTGGTGGTGCTTGATGGAGATGATGAGATTGTTAGAAGCAAGTGAGCTGCTTGTTCTGTTTCAACACTAGCAACCCCTTTTCCTTTGTCTTTTATGGTTGAGGTGGATTATCGAGGCACTTGATCAGGTTCTCTTAACACGATTCCTCCAACTGGGGCTTTTATATTCTGACTCTCTAGGCTTTGCTGGATCCCCATTTGCAGAGCAGCATCATCTTCATCAACTACCTTGGAGCTATCCCTTGCTCCCTCAGCATTGTCACCAATTTCTTTTTCTACCTTCTTCTTCTTTTCTTTATGTTTTTTGGATGAGGAGTCTGACTGTTGAGATCTTTCGCGTCTCTTTTTAGGAAGAGAGGCATAAGATGCTTTAGAGCCAGAGATGGTCTTGGGAGCATTGGGTTGTGAGGGAGTGGGTGTGACATTAATAGATGATCTTGCAGCAATTTTCATGAACTGTTTGAAGTAGTCCTTTTTCTTGATATCATCCGTGAGTAGAATATCAGGAATTGGCAGTCCAAATATTTCTTTATCCATACCTCTAGGAACATATTTCAGGTTTCCTAAAACAAATTCATCTTCTACTTTGTGTATAGTTGATTCAGTCCTAGGATTGAAGTTGTGATTTTGTTGCAAGAACTAGATAACAAGCTTTGAAAATCGGATGCTGGGAATCACAAGCTTGTTCTATTTCTTTCGGCCTTGAGATTTGTTCTGAAAATTTGTTCTATCAGATATGAATATGTTCATTGATAAGGAAAATTCTTCCCAAATACGATCTGAGACATTTACATCAACCCTATTGACAATGCCCCATAGAATTTGCAAGATGGGAATTCTCACTTTATCGAATCCTGATGTTTTGTCAGATAAGCACAAGTTGAGAATAGTTGTAATAGCTCTCCAGGGTTGATACATGTGTCCAGTGATGATGTCGGATGCTCTTAAAATGCTGTTATGATAACCCAACCTAATTAGAAAGACAATCAGATCGTCAGCACCAGGTGGAGATTCAGAACGAAGGTTAGGGTTACATGGGGTGATTCCAAGAGCCTTGCTCAGAATAGCAGAATCAATCGTGAACTCCCTGTCATCTAGTTTGCAAGAGTATTGAGCTGTGATTTTGTCCCATTGAATGGTGTTCCAGAATTGTTGAATGTAAATGGTGGGAATTGAGCATTGCTTGGTAATAGCACCGAAGAAGTTTGTGTTCTTGAGGATGTCAATAGACACTTTGAGTATCGGATTTTGTTGTAGCTTTTTTAGGTCCACATAACAGTTACTTTTTCCAATATCAGCCCATTGACTCCTGGGAAGGATTTCTTCGTCTGAGAGAACTTTGGATGATGCCGAAGGGGTAACGCTCTTTTCAGGGTTTGAACTTGCCATTGATGATCTGAGTAAACATACAATCAATAGTAATGATTGAGAACGAGTTAGATAATAAATGATAAGTGAGACAACATTGAGAGCACCCTTATTACATAGACACATAGAAATAGTAACTCAGAAGGAGTCCCCAAAACACATATAGAGAATGATTGAGTGGCATAAGTGAGATATTTCAATGAAGTAGACTCCTTTAGATAAATTTTCACACGACGAGTTGATAAGGGATTAAAAGGTTAAAGAGTGCATTGCAAAGGGATCATGTCATACGCCAAGATACAAATGTAGAAGTGATATAACAAATATGCATGAGGCAAAAAGTAACATTTGGTTGTCGTGAGAGAAACCAAGTACCGTTTGCCTAAACAGAAATGTCATAGCAGATTACATAGAGTATGTTGACTCAACAAGTTGAATCAGGAGATCCTAAGTATTGTGAGAATGAGATCAACTTTAGCAATAAACCTTTAAACATTTTAATAACCCTAGACCCTAAAGAATCCACCAAACATATCTAAAGTTATAGATAGACAAGCTGTTAAACAGGACTAATTCGCAACATGAAAGTGAACAATGTCGCTAACTTGTAAAGACAAGTCGCCATCACTAGTACCACAGACAAGTCGCTAATAGTTTAGCTCTTTAAGTCGCTATATATGCTAATTCGCTAACTTGTAAAGACAAGTCGCCATGAACAGTAACAAAACCAAGTCGCTACAAATCTGTTAACTAAGTCGCTAATGTTACTAATTCGCTAACTTGTAAAGACAAGTCGCCATGAACAGTAACAAAACCAAGTCGCTACAAATTTGTTAACTAAGTCGCTAATGTTACTAATTCGCTAACTTGTAAAGACAAGTTGCTGACAACTAAGTCGCTACCCAAGTCGCCAAAATATAATAAACTAATTCGCCACAACAACTTAGTCGCTAAGTTGAGTGCTAACTCGCCACGATGAACATTCAAGCTAAGTCGCTACCAAGAACAACGTTAAGTCACCATCAAGAACACTCATAATCAAAAAATAGACGACCCAAACCACTAATCATTCACCACCAGTTCATGAAAACAAATTAACGAGCAATCAAGATAAGATATACCAAACAATTTGTACACTTTCAACATCATAATAACAACAAAACACAATTTCATGATAAATCGAACCTAGGTGGGAATCAAACAGTCACAATTCACGAGCTCGAAGGGATCTGGTAAAAAAGACAAGTTAGAAACTAGACACAAACGCGTAAGATAGAACAAATAAGGTGAGATATGAGACGTACCACTGTTAAGTCGCTAGAATGAACTAATTACTTTGACGAGAAGAAGAAAGAAAAAAAACGAGAGAAAAGAAAAAAAACTTATTTAAGAAAATATAGTAAGTCGCTAGGGGTATAGGAAGGATCTTTGGCAATTTGACACATTGGGTCCCTGTGGTTTTAAAATGAAGTGTGGTAAGTCGCTAGTGTAAAACAATTTTGGTTATTTGACACATTCTGTCCCTGTGGTTTATGTGCAAAAGTGGTAAGTCGCTAACCTTGATTTTAGACTAAGTCTCTAGCATAGATAACCACAATGAAAAACATGAATCAAATAAACATTTAATCAAATAAGCATTTAATGCAAGACACTCAATACATGGGTACACAAGGATAATCACATGAGCAAGATACGACCACAACCTACAACTGAGAGACACACCATAACCAGATAGTTACAATAGCATAACCAGTTAGTCACAAAAAGCAAGACACGACCACAACTTACAAATGAGCAAACATCAAAACCAGCACAGAATCCAATGGCATAGATAATAAAGAAAAACTTATACAGAATCTCCCCCTCAATCAATGTCATCAAAGACCATTGATTGACATTAACCAACCCCCCCCCCCCCCCCTTTTTTTTTTTTTTTTTTTTTTTTTTTTTTTTTTTTTAAAGAATTATATAGTTGTTCGAACTTCATCTATGATCCCGTATCACTATTGAATGATATTTCTAGGATCGTAGATGTTATCGATAACAACGAATAAATCTTTTATTAGAGAAACACATTTTTTTTAAATAATTTATAAACAGATATTAATGGAGCGAGTCCTGATTCAAGATGAATAGGAGTAAAAGTAATAGGTTCCTTAGTTGTGGCATGCTATAGCTCCTGAATAAGCCATGTTCATTTCTGATGGAAACCAAGTCATGATGTTCCTGATTGAGTTTAGCATTGTACCTGAAAAAGACTGAGAGCACATTGTACTGGAAGCACATGTGGAATTACACATAGAAGGGTTAGTGACATGTTTAATATCACATTTGGATGCATCACAGTATACCACAGACGTATCATTAATGGGGATCCTATTAGGTTCGACATTCTTGAAGAGTTTTCCTGTGGGAATCCACTTGAGGCATGATCTAGGAATGTAAGTTCGTTTAAGTCCTGTAAACTTAAAAAATCTGCCAGTAGGAATCCATTTGAAACCACTGTTAGTTGAACTGAATGAGTGCACATCCTTGTTTTGACTATTTGTTCTTTTGTTATTAGAGTATTTCTTAGGGGATTGATCAGTTAAATGCTGTTTTGTATGAGAGCTAGCTGTACTTATTGCATTTCTGATCTGAGAGTATTGAACAAAAGTCTGAGGTTTGGGATTCATCATATCAGAACTAGGCAATGAAGTGACTGGTTTTGACAAAACAGATATATTATCAACTTGGGAGGAAAGCTTAGATTTCGATGGTTTAACTCTTTCAGACCTAAAGGCATTAGGTTGTTTAATAACTGTTCGTTTCGAGTGGTTCTGAACAGTTGACTTTCCTAAAGTTGAAGGTTTTGCAAACTTAGTGTTCATCCTATTTCCAATAGACTTCCTAAGCTCATTTTTTAGGGCAACAATATTGAAGCTCTTATCCTGAATTTGGGCTTTGAGGTCATCAATGTCTTTCATCAAGAGGTTAGATTGATTGACTAACTTATAATTTGTTTCCTCAAGGTTCATTCTTAAATGCTCATTTTCTTTTAGTAGGTTGGACACACAAAGAGCAAGTTCTGAATTTCTAGATTCTAGTGTATCACTCATCTCATGACAGTCATATTTCTGGACTTCTAAAAGAAGTAATTTCAGATTGCCAATGGTCGAATATTTGTCCTGAATCTGTGATTTTAACTGATTAATTTCAAAAAATTCTCGAAATTCTGGAAGTTCCTGATTAGTACATGGTTTTTTTGCATAAAACATTTCATCCTTTTGTTGTATTTCAATTTGCAATGAGATACAATGTTTTTCAAGAATTGAAAATTTGTTTGAAAGCTCATCATATACCCTTTTTTCAATCATGTTATTTGCATTAGATTCAGGTAAAACAAAGATTGATTCCACGATGTTATGTTCAGAGTAAGAGTCAGGTACCTTTTCATGAGAATTTATGTGATCAGTTAAGTGTACCTTATCGATTGATACCTTTTCTGACTCTGAGAGTTTGAGATCAGTGCTGTTCTCTTCATCCTTTTTCATTACAACTGAGATTCTGCAATCAGTGTCATTCGCTGGTTCGACTGGAATGTTGCATGACATGTCACAATTGCTCCATGGTGCCTCTTGGCACTCATTCAATTCATTCAGCTTGTTATTCTCTTTTGCAGCTTCCTTGATGTATGTTTCCATATTACTCATAAGTTGAATAAATGAGTTTCTGAACTCATGAATTTCCATTCCCGTGTGTTTCTTGAAAGATATTCCAGTCATGATATCATCAAAATCTGAGGAGTATTCTTCCCGGATAAGTGGCTGAAATTGATTGAATATAGTTTGAAGAGCGGCATGAGACTCATCAGTTGAGAACTTTTCTTTGGTAATTTGAATCCTCAGTCGTTCTAAGTTAAGTAAAACAGTTCTTGTCAAAGTGGGAAAATCCTGACGAAGGATGGCACAACTTGTTCGATCCATGGTTGTAGATAAGAGTAGTTTGAGAAGCTGACTGAGATGTTGAAAGGGCTCACTGGTGCATTCCATATTCTTAGCATCATTTGCAAACATTAAGAGTGACTTATTTGAGTTGTTCTGATTAATCGATGCTGAATCATTAAATGTATGGCATTCAGGTAAGCATTCTGTTTCACTATTCTGTGTTGTGTCATAGAGAGCAAGTACTTTGGTGATTAAAGGATCAGTGATGACTGACATTGTGTTATTTTGAATTACTCCCCAAGTTATTGGAAATCCCAGTAGCAAAATACCAAGTAAACAAGATGTTAGTATCAAATTACGAACCCCCAAGTCGCTAGAGATTTTGAACCAACTCGCTAGCAAATCAATAGCAATAATCCCAAGTCGCTAAATCAACAGCCAAGTCGCTAAGTACAAGTCGCTAATCCTCTAGTCGCTAACACCAAGTCGCCAACACCTAAATCGCTATACCACCAAGTCGCTAAACAATTGCAAGTCGCTAAGTAGTAACTCGCTAAGCCTTAAGTCGCTAGCAAAATTTTGGCAGCAATTCGCTAATCAAGTCGCTAAAGATTCAAGTCGCTAAAGAGAAACTCACTACAGACCAAGTCGCTACCACCAAGTCGCTACCCGTAGTGGAGAGTCCACTACTTGTACTGTTAATCGCTAGGTCTAAGTCGCTAGCTCCAAAACTGTAACTCGCTACAAAATTGTGAAGCAAGTCGCTACGAAGAAAGAGATCCGTATATCAAGTCGCTAGCAAGAAAAACCACATAAACATCACTTTTCAATCCAAAAACAACCCAACCAAGATGATTCAAGCTTACCAACTGAAAACCTAAACACTTGTGATGATTCTAAACATAAAAGTACTAACAAAATCCAAGCTTTAACACAAGAAATCAACCAAATGATGCACAAACCACTAAACTTTTTCAAACTCAAAAACCACCTAAAAACCACTAGAAATCCAAAGATGTGCACGATATGATCTAACCATGGCTCTTGATACCAATTGTAGGATATTGGATTTCACTTACATATCATAACATTAACACAATGAGCATATAGATGATTTTAGAGAGAGAGAAAGTGGGATATTTTAGTAAGAGAAACTTGTAGAATATTAGATTACCAAAGAACATCCAACCCTCTACCTTGCAAGGTAGAGGGTATTTATAGGTTACAAACTAAACGACCTCCTGACGGCCTGTGGATCAGGGATACAGTGGGTAAAGACCCGACCTTCCTCCACGGTGTTGCACTAAACTAAACTATGCTACAAACTAACTAATAAACTCCTAAATAGTGTAACTAACGACAAATCTACGAGCATCTTATGCTAGATAATAGTTGGGGTGACCGACTCTTCACTATGGAATTTTCTAATTCCTAACAGCTTTTTCTATGTTTTCTCTTTTCATTGTTAGTAATATTTCTACTTGAAATTTTATATGTCGTGCTAACATTCTTACGTATTTTGTTTGTGTAACAATTGGTGTTGTTACTAATTCTCCTGTTTCTTTGTGTTTTATAGTGACAGATTTATCTGTTTGTGTAAATGGTTGGTATAATTTTAAAAAATTGTTTCCGATTATCAAATCTATTCCTGAATCATGCATGTAAATTGTTGGTGTAATGAATTCTTTTTTGTTAATATATATAGGAATCATTCTTCCTACATACCATATTTTATGAACTGATTTATCTGCTACTACTATTTTTAATGGTTTGATTAATTTTTCCCAAAATTTTAATATTTTCCTTTTTCCAAAACATATTGACGCTCCGGTATCTACATATGCAAATATTTTCTTATTTTCAACTGTTACTTCAATGAATGTTGCATTTGGATTATCTTTCACTTTTTTACTCATTCTTAATGCTTTTTATAAAAATATTGTTAATAATACGTTAATCTTTTCATAATATGGTTCTCCAAAATAATCAAAATCATTATCATCGTCATAATCATCTAATTCTTCCGATTCATTTTCATAATATTTTCTCATTCTTTCATTATAGTCCAAAAACTGTTTTTTCAATTCTTCTTCATTTGTTGAATTTAAATGATATTCATCTAAATATTCGGCAATTCTCATTCTTGATATCATAAAGGCTACTGCATTTTTAATTTCTTTTGGAAATGGTGGTACAAAAACAACTTGTTGAGAATTAACTTCTTCATATTCCCATATATTTTCCCATGTAAGTTTGCTTGTAGCAAGTTTTGTTCTTTTTTCAAAATATTCCGAAAGGATTTTAAAGACTAAATATGAATCATCAGTATTGAATTCTAGTTTTGACTCAATGTCATTTTTCTTGTATATTTGTTGCCTTATTTTATACTGAAAATCAATTCTAGCTTTAGTTTTAGATTCTTCTCTATCGTTGTTTTCTATCTTGTTTGTTATAGCTGTATGTAATTCTTCCAATTCTTTCTTTTTATAATGATCTAAATTAAGATATTTTAATCGAAATACGAATGTGTCCGTATTAATAATACGTAGTTCTTCATGTAATTCTTCACTCATTTTTATTTTTAGCAAATGACAAGTTTAGACCTGACTTCTTGTATTACCTTCATATTTTCTCTGAGACTATTTTTCAATGTTTTGAAATACCAATCTATATTAATATTCTGAAATCCAAATACTTTCTTATTCTTTTTTATATCCTTTTTAACATCTTTTATTTCTCGTAACATACTTCTTCTTTGTATATATAAATAATTCAAAAAATTCTTATGATATTGATTATAACTATTTTTTAATTGTATCTTTGTTTCATCTCTTTTATATCTTCTTGATTACTAGTAGATTCTTCATTTGATTTCTCAATTTGTGGTATCCATATGGATGATATATTACTTGTTGACTTTCTACTTCTTTCAATATACTTATTTTTTGAAAACATGTTTGGTGTTTCAAGACTAAGTAATGGTTCAAAAAGTTTATCTATATGAATTCTATCATTTGTTTTAAAAGTGATACAATGATGTGAGTTCGTGAGTGCATAATTTATTTGATATGTTACTGTAAAAGGGTGATTTCCTTTATACATAAATGCTCGTCTTAATAATTCATATCTGATAGTAATGCTTTTATTTATATCTTTGTCTTTTAGACTTAATCCCATTTGAATGTTTACATCAAATTTTATTTTTCCTTCGGATAAATTTCCTTTTCCTTTTGCAATAATACTTTCTTCTTTATCAATGATTCGATCATCTCTTAATTCTAATTCAATAGGTGTATTACAATCCATAACTGTACTTTTTAATATTATTTGTATGGTTGATATATGAATATATACTATTTTACTTCTATCTTTTTCTTTCATTTGTTTTATTCGATCATTTATCTGTTGTTTATTAATTATAGGTATAATGATATTTCCTTGTGTTTGTTCAATAGGAATTGGTTCTTCTCAAATTATTTTTCCAAAATATATTATATTTTTCCTTGAAAATATTTCTCTTAATGACCTCTGAATATCAAAATTATGTTTTTCAGATAGTGTAAAATTAGATCTTCTAATAGCTGTTTTATCAATAATAGCATCTAACATAAATCCTGATTCGTTTTCACTTTCATGAATAATAGAAATTTCTTCTTTAGTTCTTGTTGGTGATTTTGACATATTTAAAAGTAGTATTAATTGATTCTTTTTGGTGAATTGTTTCTAAATAATTTGATGGTTAATGTATAAATTTTATTCATTAAAATCCTGATATAGTAAAATATTAAATCCAAATATTGCAATATAAGAACTATAATACTAAGAAAGAATATTTCACTTTTAATTAATAGTTTTTCTAAGGAATGTTTCACTTTAATTAATAATTTTTCTACTGTAATTGATAAAATTATGATATTTAAAATGAATATTTCTCTTTTAATTAGTAATTTTTCAATAATTGATAACTTAGTCATTGTAGAATGATACCTTACTTTTAGCAGTTTATTTCTTCTTGATGATTTCTGATGGTTCTGTTTTTCTCCTTAATCGTTGGCTTCGATCTTTCTTCTGCATAATGGTTCTTTATTGTTGCTTTAGGCATCTTTCTTCTTGCTTCTTAGATCGTTACGACGCTCTGATACCAGAAATGAAACGCGGATGATACGGACGAATAATACCTGAAATTAATCACGGATGATTCAAACGAATAATTCTTCAATTGTTGAATTTGAAACGGGGCCATGTGTTTTGATTTATTCATCGATTGAATGAATGGTTTCTTGGATTGATATGAATTATTTGGTGAATGGTGAATGAATTCAATTGTAATATTTCAATGATTCAACGGATGTTTGATGTTTATTGGTGGATATTTCAAATGATTCGTTTGATGTTTGTAACTGATAGGTATCTGCTATTCAGAAGCGTTAGCTTCAACAGATAGGTGAGATATCAATCTCAGAGATTATCAAAATCTCAAATTGAACGATGTCAATTTCAACTTAAAATTCACACACTTTTATTTCTGAGGCAAGGCCTCTATTTATACAAGAGGGAGGTAGGTGTACTAGTTACAGCCTACGTCATGGCTTACCTAATTTACTTAATAATACAGGGGCGGCCGACAGGCCTTACATTATTAGGCTCACATTATTACTAAAATACAAACTTTACATCGCGGATGATACGGACGAATAATACCTGAAATTAATCACGGATTATTCAAACGAATAATTCTTCAATTGTTGAATTTGAAACGGGGCAATGTGTTTTGATTTATTCGTCGATTGAATGAATGGTTTCTTGGATTGATATGAATTATTTGGTGAATGGTGAATGAATTCAATTGTAATATTTCAATGATTCAACGGATGTTTAATGTTTATTGGTGGATATTTCAAATGATTCGTTTGATGTTTGTAACTGATAGGTATCTGCTATTCAGAAGCGTTAGCTTCAACAGATAGGTGAGATATCAATCTCAGAGATTATCAAAATCTCAAATTGAACGATGTCAATTTCAACTTAAAATTCACACACTTTTATTTCTGAGGCAAGGCCTCTATTTATACAAGAGGGAGGTAGGTGTACTAGTTACAGCCTACGTCATGGCTTACCTAATTTACTTAATAATACAGGGGCGGCCGACAGGCCTTACATTATTAGGCTCACATTATTACTAAAATACAAACTTTACATCGCGGATGATACGGACGAATAATACCTGAAATTAATCACGGATTATTCAAACGAATAATTCTTCAATTGTTGAATTTGAAACGGGGCAATGTGTTTTGATTTATTCATCGATTGAATGAATGGTTTCTTGGATTGATATGAATTATTTGGTGAATGGTGAATGAATTCAATTGTAGTATTTCAATGATTCAACGGATGTTTGATGTTTATTGGTGGATATTTCAAATGATTCGTTTGATGTTTGTAACTGATAGGTATCTGCTATTCAGAAGCGTTAGCTTCAACAGATAGGTGAGATATAAATCTCAGAGATTATCAAAATCTCAAATTGAACGATGTCAATTTCAACTTAAAATTCACACACTTTTATTTCTGAGGCAAGGCCTCTATTTATACAAGAGGGAGGTAGGTGTACTAGTTACAGCCTACGTCATGGCTTACCTAATTTACTTAATAATACAGGGGCGGCCGACAGGCCTTACATTATTAGGCTCACATTATTACTAAAATACAAACTTTACATCACACCACACAGAAAAGAAAAGTAAAAGTTGAAAAACGTGGCTTCTGAATTATTGATGCTTTTTTCTTCACGCGTCTTCAATAATTCTTTATTTTTTGTCTTCTTTGTTTTGTATTCTTGTGTCGACAATGATTCTTGAATCTTCGTCTTCATTCTTGCATATGTGAATCGGTACAGTGTTCACAGAGATGTTTTCTCCAACTTGATAACTGCTGACATAATGCTATCTTGAATTCTTTCGGTAATGCTGCAAGTGGTCCGGAAAGGCCTTCAAATGGTTTCTCGAATTCTTCCAAAATTTTTTGATCTTCTTCACAAATACTTGCTCCTGAGAAGTGTGAGAAAATCAAAACATTATCTTGAAAATAATTGATTTTTATTTCTGATCTTTGTCTTCGTCCTGTTCCTAACTTTGATGATGCCATAAAAACTCTGACTAGAGCTTCTACGAAATTTTTGATGGATGGAGTGGTTGGTGGTATCTCGTCTTTCGGTGGATACTTGCCGTTGCTGACTCCTAATTCTGCTATTACAATGGATGGTACTAACAATTATTGATCTCTGCTGAAAATTGGATAACTTGAATGGATACTGAGAAACAATGATCGTTTCTTGGCGAAATTATCATCGTATGTTCTTATGACTCTCTGAATTCGTGTCGGGAAATCTTGAAATTCTTTAAGACCTCCTTCTTTTGTGTACATGGTGTCTAATAATCCATGAACGAAGTATTCATGAACAATTGTTGGTTCTGCTTCTGGGATGAATACTGCTTCTCGATTCTTTGGATAAAACAACTTGGTAGCTTGTACTTCGTTGTAGTGAATAATATTGTCCCATAGTTGCTGGAATTTTTCAACTGTTGGTCTTCTTGCGGCTTCTTTTTCTCTTGTGGTAGGAATGCTTCTTAGTAGATCAATTGATCTAGTGCTGGATGTCTGTTCTTGATTCAAAAATGTGAATCTTCTTGATCTCTTGATTTCTTCTGTTGCGACTGTCTTGTACGTTTTTTCTAGTGCTTCTTCTGCAGCTTCCCTTGATGTGTAACTCTTGTGACCTACACTTTTTCCAATTATATGTGGACTGGCGAGTGACCAATCTGAATATATGCCTCTGTTTGGGCAATCAAAGATGACGTACCATTTCTTTTTTCCAATGCTTGATTCTTGAACAATTTCTTGAACTTTTTCTTCCATTCTTGTGAATTCGTCTCTTGAAGATGAGGATGAGCATGATATCTGAATTCTTTGGGTAGTATCTGGGGTTTTTTGGGTAGTATTTAGTGGACTGTCTTTTTTGGCTGGAGTGGATGTTGAGGGTTTTGTTGGTGTTTTTATTGGTGTTGGTGTTTCGGTTGATTCGGAAATTGATTCTGAAACTGTGTTTCTGGTTAAGTATCTAACTGTGCTTGATAATTCCTCTTCCTCCTTTTTCACAATGGCTAATTGTTTTTCGAGGGAGATGCGTTCTTCAATTTTTTGCTGAAGCTGTTGTCTTGCTTGCTTAATTATTCCTTCCATTCTCTGGTGAGAGTATCTGCAAAGGTGTTATTGTCGGTTTTTATATATTTGATATATGGGTGGAATTGGTGTAGTTGTAGTTGCCAACGGATTAGTCGACCTCTACAATAGTCTTCTTGTAATTTGTATCTCCAAAAACCTATTACATATTTTGAATCTGTTCGTAACTCAAATCTTGTTTGTAATAAATCGATTTTCCATTTTTTGAGTGTCTTTAAACACGCCAATGTCTCCTTTTCATGAGTGCTGTATCTTTGCTCAGTCTCTGAGAATGTTCCCGAAATATATTTACATAATTTAGATTCATACTTTTCTGTTTTCAAAAGAGATGTTTGCTCGTTAGATTGAGGAATTTGACTTCCATCAATACTTATTTCGGATAGATTAGATTGAGGGATTGGAATTCCGTCAATGTCTAATCCTAGTATCTTTTTACCATTTAAAATGGCCTTCATACATCCTGCCCAAGTGCTGTCTGATGCATCTGTTTCAATAATCAAAAAATCTTTTGTTTCCGGGTTATATAACTCTGGTAAACATTGTATAGTTGTTTTAATACGTTGTACAAGTTGGGTGTCCGATGGTGTCCATTCCCAACGAATTTTTTCTGAAATTTTCTTTTGTAAAATTTTTCTTTCAAAAATCCTTGTGAAATGATATTCATTAAAATATCTGTTTTAAAAAGATGTATCACTTGAATAATTACTAGTATCTGTATATGCATATATTTCAATGTCTGAATCTATATCTGAATCCTCAAGAGGTTCATATCCTAGATCATATGCTATTTTCAAAACTTCTATTCCTTTCTTTTCTCCTTTTTTAGGGCATTTATTGGCATAATGATCTTCTTCATGACATAACCAACATTTACAATCTTTTTTATCAGATGGACAATATTTAGAATTATCTTGTTTCTTGTATTTTTGACGATGTTGTTTCCTATTTCTAAAATAATTTTGTCTAGAATCCTTTTTGTAAATTTTTTTATATCTTGGATTGTATGTCTTTTTTTTCCATATTTTCTTTCGTCTTTTATAAATTTTGTCTAGAACATCCATAATTGCCTATCTTATCAGATTGTTTTTCACAACAAAGTTCGATTCGTGCTTCTTTCTTAGATGTTTCCTGTAAACATTGTTTTCTAACCCATGCTTTTACTGTGGTAACTCGAGCTCCTAAAGTGTCTTCTATAATCCTTTCATTGTCTTGCAATATTGTTGCATACGTTTCTTTTAATTCGGTTGCTATAGACTCGGGAAGTTTATTAAAAAACATTTTTTAGAGCTAATTTTTGCCTTGCTATATCTAACTTATAATATTGTTCCGAAAATTCACATATGAAGGAATCTAGATAACACATGTTACATATCTTAAGATTGACTAATCTCCAATACGCATGTTCCCTAAAGGCCTCAGATGAAACTTCTTTCCCTGGAATTCTTCTTGTAAATTCTTGTATTATGAATGCTACAATATTTTTAAAAGTTATCTGAGCATCAGTTGTTGCTATTCTTGATAATTCCAATTCATCTATAGACTCTAAAAATCTATAAACGTTTCCTGATGTTTTATGTATTATAAAATTGAGTAAATTCCTTGGTTGTAATGCTCGTAATTCTTCCGTTAATTGTATTTGAGCGCTTAGTTTATTGCTCCAATCTTGGATTTTATTTTCTGTTTCTGTTTTGCAATCGATGTTTAAAATTTCATCGTTTATTCTTGTTATTGGTATTTTCGGTATGTATTTGCTGGGTATTTGTTCCCATTTTCCTTTCTTATTTCTAATCATTCCCTGTTGATATAAATATCTTTCAGTGGGTGTTGGGGGTTTATAATCAAATTGTCTTTGAAAATCTTCATCTACATAAGACTTTTTCCGTTTTTGTACAAAATTATAGTTTGTATAAGAACTTTCTACTGGGTATCTATATGGATTTTCATATGGATTTTCATCCGAACTATAATCCTGGACTATATCTACGTCTTCTTCATTTGTTTCAGATGGTATATGTTGGAATCACTCCTAAACTGTATTTCAAGTATTTATATTTCATATGTAATAGGTAGCTTTATTATGGCCTTTATGTTTATTTAAGGTCAAGCTTATGTAGAAGGCCCATAAGCTTAGGCCCAAGCCCACATAAGAAAGGAAGGGAACTAGGAGTGTTGCCCTAGCTTCCCTCCTATAAATACTCTTGTAAACCCTCATTTGAGGGTTGGTTGTTCAAGTTATTCTCTCATTCACTCTCTTTGCATAACCGATCATATTATCTTGTGTGTGTGTGTGCTTATAACTTGTTCATCCGCCTTTATCTCTTCTCTTATAACTTGTGTTTGTAAAACTAGTGACATAACAGTGGTATCAGAGCCAAATAGTTGGGTGTACTCGTTTGTTTTTGAAGTTTTTGGTTTTTGGGTCTTACGCGTAAAGATAACGCATTCTTTTGCTCTATTAAAAACTTGTTTTTTACACTTTTTAATCCAAGATTCTTGTACTTTCAACGTTTTAAGGTGTTAAAATACTTGTTTTTGGCAAAAAGTTTCAAACTTTATGCGTGGATCATTGTTTTTGAACTAGTTTTTATTCGTGGGTGTATTTCTACGCGTAACTGTTTTGAGAGCTTTGGATCATCAAGTTTCACACTTTTGTGTTATTTTGGTGTTATTGAAGCTATTTCATCACACAAAAACTGGTTTAGAAACATCTTTGGGCAAAATCAAAATTACGAGTAATCCTACGCGTACTGAAACCCTAAAATTACGCATAAGATTTTCCTTGGTTTGATCTTCATTTTCCTGGTTTATTCCGTGTTTTCTTACTTGGATAAGTCTGAAAATACGTCGACTTTGGATATCTTTTGCACTGTGATAGTGTAAAAGATCAGTTGGGCAAAAACCCTAAACTTACGCATAAGCATAAACTTACGCGTAGAAATCCTACGCATAAGATTCACTTTACGCGTAAACTTCGGTCTACGCATAAGGTAATCCTACGCCTAACTTTCTACGCCTAACTTTTGTCTACGCATAACTTTAGTGTTTTTCCTACTTACGCGTAAGCTAAAACCTACGCGTAACTCCTCATTGTTACGCGTAACTTTTGGTGTTTTTTACGCATAAGTGCTACTTGGTTCTTGTCTTTTCTACGCCTAAGGACACTTCATCAACAAAGGTTCATTCGACTACAAAGATCCATTTTTACTACACAAGTTTATCATCATGTCTCAACCACCATACTCTAACTATTTCCCTCACACTTATAATCATCATCAACAACAACAACAACAATTAACTCCACAACATCAACAATGGAATCAACAACAAGCTATTTATCAACAACAATTTAATCAGCAACATACTCCACAAATTGGTGCAATTCCACAACCACAAATGGTTCAACCACCACCAAGCCTTCAAGTTCAACCCTACACAAATGATTTCAATCAACATCCATCAAGGAACACTATGAAGGAACCCACTTGGTTTGCAAAGATGTGTAAAGCTTTAAGCAGCCAACAATCAATTCATGAAGCTGGATCACTTGATAGACCTCCAATGCTCACTCCAGGAAACTACGATCAATGGGTGATAAGGTTCTTTAGATTTTGTGATCTGAAGAAGCCACATGGAAAGTTCTTAAAGAAGGTTATCTTGGAAGGTCCATTTGAGATGCCTACTGTCATTGTACCCGGAGATCCAACTGCTGTTCCACCAAGAGATGAACAAACCAACATTGCTACTGTTGCAGATCTAAATGCTACAGAACTTCTACACTATGAAGCTGATGAACTTGCAATGGAATACATCCTCTTAGGATTACCAAGCCCAATTCTTCGTAGTGTTGATGCTCAAAAGACTGCACAAAAAATGTGGGATCATATTCGTCTTCTTATGGAAGGATCTGTACTCAATCAGGAGGATTTGGAATCCAAAATTTACTTGGCTTATGAACACTTCATGATTGAACCTGGAGAGACACTAGAGTCCTATCATCATCGATTTTCAGAAATCATCAATGATTTGGATAAACACAACATCATCATGCCAAGAATTGCAGTGAATACAAAGTTCCTGAGTAGTCTTGGTCCTGAATGGGAGAAGTATGTCATTTTTCTCCGTCAAGCGAAGAATATGCATCATTCTACTTATGGATTGTTGTACGATTACTTGAAGCCTCATGAAAAGGAAGTTGATCGGGAAAGGATTCTCCGTGCTCAACTTGCTAAACAGTCACAACCGGATAATCAACAACTTGCCTTGTATGCTCAACAGAATTATCCCTCTCAACCAGCAACTCAACCAACTGCTTCAAACACACCTTCACAGCAACAACCTCAACAAAATCAATTGGTTCCATACAGCAACAATGCTCAAGCATATGTCAGTGAAGCGACTGAGGAAATCGATCCATTCGAAGCATTGCAACAAGGATTTGTGATGATTGCTAATGCTTTTGGCCGTTACACCAACAAATCCAACAATCGTATTCGTTCCTCATCTAACACACGGACTCAAGCTGTTGTGAACAATAGACGTGTTGAAGTTCAAAATCGTGATTATGGTCGTCAGATGGGCGGTGGTCAAGGGTTTAATGCTGTGGGTAGGAATAACAACAGAGCTCAAGTGGTGGAACAGGGAAATGCTCAGAATCAGTTAAATGGTCTTAGATGCTACAACTGCAATGAGAAGGGACACCTGGCTAATGCATGCCCAAAGCCAAGGACTAGAGGCAATGCTTATTTCAAAGAGGCTTTACTTTTGGGTCTTAAGGATGAAGCTGGTGGATCTCTCACAGACAAAGAACAGAGCTTTATGGCAGATGCAGACTCAGATGATGATATGGAGGACTTGCAGGCCAATGCAGCTGTCATGTTGATGGCTAATATGCAAGAGTTACGCATGAGTGAAACATGCCCAGTGTATGACACTGATGGCTTGTCTCAAGTACCCGAACAAACCATTATCATATATGAACTAATATCTCCATCAATATCTGAATCCGGCACGGCTCAGAATGTTCAAAATGAGTCATCTACATCTCATTCTGACGATTTTCAAATAAACCCCGTAGTTACATTTGACGATCCAGATGACCTTATGGTTTCCCTTGATAATCAAATTAACTCCGTGGTTATACTTGAGGATCTAAATAATGATCATGTTATGACTCACGTTGAACACGATGAACCGTTGCCTCATCCAGATCTTGTTTTGTTACTTAAAGACCAACAATCCCAAATTGCTGAATGTGCTGCATTAAATAAGGACTTAAAAAGTAAAAATGCACTGTTAACCAATGACTTTGAATGCTTACAAATGCAACTCAACTTTTTCAAAACTCAAGAAAACCGTGAAAAAGGTTTTGAAGCCGCTTTTGCAAAATCTCATCAAAACGAAAAATATTTAGAGAAACAGATGCGTGATCTAGCCGCCTCGAAGAATGCTTTGTTGTCTGAATTAGAACAACTGAAACATGAACATAAAAAGCAAATTAACGCTCTCACCTTGGAAAATCAAAAAGCTAAGGCTGAGTTGTTAAATTGTCAAAAACAGTTCTCAGCATACAAAAAGCATTCAACGAATCGGGTAGATGACGTTCTAGATGAAATTATCGGCTTGCAAAACAAACTTAAGGAGTTTAAAACTGTTGTTTACAAACATGGTGAATCAGTAACAGCTATTGAAAAGTTTACCTTAAAACCCAATCCAAAAGGATATGGAAAAAATCTAGCTGATTACAAACCAAAGCTTTCACTAAAAACATTCAAACCAACTCCTGAAGTTTCCAGTGCAGAATACAAAATTGATAATACTGTCATGAGTGTTGTTGAATATCATCGTCAAGAGGAATTAGATGCAGAAGACGAGAGTCGATCAAAATTAAAAAACGTTGTTTACAACAAACCTTTTAATTATAAAAACGCGGTCACTTTCGTCACACCAACGGATTCTTCAAACACACCAAGGGTTATCATCAAAACACCTGAGTCTTCTAATGTTAATCCCAAAACAGATTTTGCACAAACTTATGGTCCTTTACCTTCAATTAGTGAAGTAAACTCAAAACCTGAAAATCGAAATATTCTTAGATATTTTGACATTTTCATGGCTGACCTCAAAATTTTACAACATGAGATAGAATATCGTTCTGAAATCAAAATTGAACACTTTCAATCGCCTCTGGCGCGAGAACAAAGAGACATTTTTTAGAAAAATCTTTTACCTAATGTTAAAAACTTGAAAAGTTGTGCAATTTCCTGGGAAAAGGATTTTCATAAGGAACTTGGGGTAATGAAAAATGTTTTCGAGAAAACAGAAACATCTATTTCTAACACTAAACGCAAAAAGAAAATGTTGAGAAAAGATGTTGATCGACTCTTGGAAGATGTTATCTGTGCTGATATCCATAATGTTGTGTTACTTTATTCTTTGCCATTTGCATCTGATTACATCTCTGCTGATATTGTTGAAAATGTTGTAACTGTTGAAAACACCGATAATGTGCTTCAGATCGAGTCTTTAAAAGCTGAAAATAAACGATTACTCAATGAAATTTACAATGCAAAACGTCGTCTTCATTGGTGTGAAAAAGATATTCACAATCATCAACTTAGTTTTCAAAAGAAAATCGCTCAGATGAGTGCAAAATCTTCTAATCCTAAAATTGAGCTACTGGATGATCAAAACGTGTCTTTGAAAAGTCAAATCTCAAAATATGAACAAGAACTTTCAAAAGTTAAACAGGAATATGGTGTCATATTTGATTTACTCAATAAGACTCGTCATGAAGCATCTAACGAACTTGATCACTATCTTGCTCACACTAGAGAAGTCATGAATTTTGCTGGTAATATTCGTTCTGAAAATCAAGATTTGATTCACACTATCTCCAAGTTAAGGGAAATGTTAGGAAAGTATGAACAACTTCCGCCTACCGTGATTAAGAGATTAGCACCAGTCACACTTAGTAATCGTGAACCTAGAATCCCTACTGCCAAATCACAAGTTGCTAATGTGTTTCCCTCTACTGAAACAGGAATAGTTGAGTCTTTTCTAAACGTCCGCACTTCACAGCCTAGGAGCACTCAATCGAAGAATAGGAAGTTGCGACCTAAGAAAAGATCAATAAGGAATGCTAAAGTAGAAGAACACCCTAGGACTCTGAATAAAACTCATGTTGCTTCCACTATAGATGTTACGTCTGGCAAATGTAATAGAAATAGTGATGTAACGAATGCTAAACCATTAAGTACTTTTGATATTCATTCTAATGCACCTTGTGTTATTTGTCGAAAGAGTATGAATTCTGATTGTCATGACAAATGTGTTGCTAAAGCTATAATCTCTCGATTACGGAATCCTAAGAATCGGAATACCTCTAGGCCCACTAATCATTCTAAGTCTGTGCTTGGTAAACCACCTTCTTTAGATTCTAAGGCAACCATTGCTATCACAGTAGCTCCGGCTTCACCTCCTAAGAATGTAGTACCACCTAGTGCATTCACTAAGACTAAAGCAAAAAGTAGTTATAGATGGCAGAAATGGATATATAACACACTAGGATTTAAATGGATGCCTAAACTTATTAATGTGTGTATATCTAATATACCTGCTTCAGAACCCTCTAACATTTCGGGTTCCACATCTACTTCTATTCCATCTGTGTCGTCTGTGTGTAATGCAGGTGATACAGATCATTCTATGGATTGTTGATAGCGGATGTTCCCGACACATGACAGGCAATCTTAAACTGTTATCAAACTTTATTGCAAAGTTCATTGGCACTGTCAGGTTCGGGAACGATCACTTCGCAGCTATCATGGGCTACGAAGATTATGTCAATGGGAACATCGAAATCAGCAGGGTTTACTATGTGGAAGGCCTCGGTCACAATCTGTTTTCAGTAGGTCAATTTTGTGATGGAGATTTGGAGGTTGCTTTCAGGGAGAAAACTTGTTTCATTCGTGATCTACAAGGAAATGACCTTATGTCTGGCTCGCGTAATTTTAGTCTCTACACTATCTCTATGCAAGACATGGTTGCTTCCTCTCCCATTTGCTTACTTTCAAAGGAAACATCTACAAAATCCTGGCTATGGCACCGTCGTCTCTCACATCTAAACTTTCAAACCATCACCAACCTTGCTAGACATAAACTAGTTGAAGGACTCCCACGATTCCGGTATTCAAAAGATCACCTTTGCTCAGCCTGTGAACAAGGGAAAAGCACTCGTGCTCATTTTCCTTCAAAGGTGGAACACAGCTCTCAGCATGTGCTTCATCTTCTTCACATGGATTTGTGTGGCCCGATGCGCGTGCAAACGATCAATGGCAAACGCTACATCTTAGTAATTGTTGATGACTACTCACGATGGACTTGGGTCTACTTTCTTCGAAGCAAAGACCAAGCTCCACAAATGATCATCACCTTTCTCACAAAAATACAAGTTCAGCTCCGCAACACCGTCAGAATAATCAGAACAGACAAAGGAACTGAATTTGTTAACAAAACCCTTCGTGAATTCTATGAGAAAGTGGGAATTCAGCATCAAACATCTATTGCACATACACCTGAACAAAACGGAGTTGTTGAAAGACGAAACCGAACGTTAGTGGAAGCTGCAAGAACAATGTTAATCAATGTTAAACTTCTAGATTACTTATGGGCAGAAGCTGTATCTACTGCATGTTATACTCAAAACCGTTCTATGATCACAAAACGCCACAACAAAACACCTTTCGAGCTTGTCCACAACTACAAACCGAACCTCAAACACTTTCATGTATTTGGATCCCTTTGCTATCCAAATAATGATCGTGATGATTTTGGAAAGCTCAAAGCCAAAGCTGATATTGGAGTCTTTATTGGATACTGTGACAATTCTAAAGGCTTCCGAATCTGGAATCGTCGAACTAAGGAGGTAATGGAAATGATTCATGCTCATTTTGATGAACTCACGGAAATGGCTTCTGAGTATAACAGCTTAGAACCCGGTCACAACCGTTTAAACTTCCCTCAACCCCCATCATCAGCTGAACAAAGCCCCCAGCTAACTCGTCAACAAATGGAAAGGTTATTTGCTCCTCTGTTCTTTGACGATATTGATGAACGTGCTCCAGGTGTATCCGCTGTTTCCGCTGCACAACCTGATAATATTCTTATACCTGCTACACCTGCTACAACAACTACTGTTGTAGATGCACCTACACCAGTTGACTCCAACACAACAATTGAATACACCGCTTCAACCAATGATGAACCAGCTGATGATATTCTGAATGAAGTACCCCCACCTGCAGATTTTGATCCAAATGCGTTCTTCAACCCGTTTGCCAATGAGACTGCTACACCAGATGTCGCAGAATCTTTAACAAACCATTTAAACCCTCAGAATCTGCACAATGTATACCAACATCAACCCTCTACACACCGATGGACAAAAGACCATCCTCTGGCTAACATTATTGGCAACCCGAATCAACCAATCGTTATGAGACAACGTCTTCACACAGATGGTGAACATTGCATTTATGCACTCACTGTCTGCCAATCTGAGCCTAAAAACATTAAAGATGCAATGACAAAAGACAACTGGATTGAATCCATGCAGGAAGAACCCAACCAATTCAAACGTCTTGAAGTATGGGAACTGGTTGAAAGACCAACAGGGGTCTACGTCATTGGTCTAAAATGGATTTGGAAAAACAAATTGGATGCTGAAGGGAACGTCATCCGAAACAAGTCACGTCTAGTTGCTAAGGGTTATCGTCAGGAAGAGGGAATAGACTTTGAAGAATCTTTTGCTCTGGTTGCTCGTCTTGAGGCTGTTCGGATATTTCTCACGTTCGCAGCTCATATGAATATGACGGTCTATCAGATGGATGTCAAAACGGCGTTTCTCAATGGACAACTTAAAGAAACAGTCTATGTCAGCCAACCAGATGGATTCGTTGATCCTGAGTTCCCGAACCATGTCTACAAACTGAACAAAGCTCTTTATGGTCTCAAACAAGCCCCTCGGGCATGGTACGATAAGCTATCATCTTTCCTCATTGCCAATAATTTCACCAAAGGCTCGGTTGACCCAACTCTTTTTATACAATATCACGGGACACATATCTTAATTGTTCAAATTTACGTGGATGACATCATTTTTGGGTCTACACATAAAAAGTTTTCAATCGCTTTTGCAAAACTAATGAAGAAAAATTTTGAAATGTCCATGATGGGTGAACTTACATTCTTTCTAGGATTGGAAGTTCATCAATCACCCCGTGGTATTTTCTTGAGTCAGTCCAAATATGCCCTTGAATTGTTAAACAAATTTGGAATGAAAACCTGTGATACTTATGCCACACCAATGACTCATACCAAGAAGTTAGATGCTGATTTACATGGGAAATTAGTTGACCATACCAAATACCGAAGTATTATTGGGTCTCTCATGTATCTAACAGCTAGTAGGCCTGATATTGTCTTTGCCGTTTATCTATGCTCCCGTTATCAGTCGCGACCAACTGAAACCCACCTCTCTGAGGCTAAAAGAATCCTCCGATACATCAAGGGAACCATTAACTTGGGGATCTGGTATCCGAAGGATTATGGTTTTGAACTAATCGCTTTTTCAGACGCTGATCACGCAGGATGCTTAGACTCAAGGAAAAGCACTTCAGGAGCTCTACAATTTCTCGGTGATAAACTGGTGTCTTGGCAATCAAAGAAGCAGGATTGTACATCGCTATCATCAACCGAAGCAGAATATGTAGCCATGTCCGCGTGTTGTGCTCAAGTCATTTGGATGAGAACACAACTCAAAGACTATGGTTACGTATTTGACAGAATCCCGATGTACTGCGAAAATCGGAGTGCCATTGCAATCTCGTGCAACTCAGTTCAGCACTCGAAATCAAAGCACATCGATCTACGCTATCATTTCATCAAGGACCACGTGGAACAGGGTACCGTTGAATTATACTTTGTGGGTACAGAATACCAATTGGCAGATCTGCTCACGAAAGCCTTGCCTCCCGCTAGGTTTAATGAGTTGGTCCACCGGATTGGTATGAGGTGTTTGACTCATGAGGAATTTGATGACCTCTTAAAACAGTCTTAAAAACCTGTCAAACACCAAAACATCTTTTGTAAATAAATTTTTCAAAAACAAAATACAAAAATATAAAATCTTATAAAACAACAAAAATATTCTTCTTATCTATAATCTTTCAACATGGCAAGTACATGTCCTCCTTCAACACCATAATCTCTCAAAATTCAGTATTTTTTACGATCAAGTGTTGAGGGGGAGAAAATTTTCACTTAACTGTTTCAAAACATCAGTGTACTTGCATGTTTTCATATCTCGGTTGTTTCATTTTACAATGGTGGTGAATATTCTGGTTGAATGACACTCCTCAGACTTAAATTAATAACCTTTCACTATTTTCTCAAGTCGAGGGGGAGTGTCGTCATGTTTCTTTCCTAAAAATCTTTGTTTGTTAACCAAAATGGAAGTTAAAAGGCTTTGTTTGAAAAAGGAAAAGGTGGAGGGACCAAAAATGTCAAAACCTTTAAGATATTTTGAATAAAAATATCCTCCACCTAACATTTCACTTCTCATTTATTACTCAAAACACTAATACATCCTACGCCTAAGAATCGTTCGTCAAAACCGTGTTTAAGATCGTCAATTTGTAAGTGATTTCATGTTCCTAACAAGATTCTAAACAATGGTTTTAAATTTTACACGAATCCAACGGTTAAAACATCGTGTAATCTTGATTTAGTGGTCTATGCGTAAACGTATGAACACCCAATCAAGAATGGGTGTTTATGGTTAAAAAGAATGTGTCAAAATGTTTTAACAACATCTATGATATCGTTTCTAAGCTCAAAACAAACCCAGTAACACGAATTGATGATTTTTGAATATTAGGGTTCATGAGTCGAATTGGGTATTTTTGAATGTAAAGTGTTTTGGTCAAAAAGGTTGTTGTGTAATGCTTATATGATGATAAATTGATGATTTCCATGCTCTATAACCACCCAGAAACACTAATTGTGTCAGAATTAGAAATTAGGGTTTAAGGTTCTTGAGTTTGGGTATTTTTGATTCACTGCAAACTAAGTGTTAAGACTTGGTCAATATGCTCTCACAACATCTAAGATATACCAGAAAAACTTTGGTGCAAATTCAACGGCTAAAATTCATACGCGTAAATTCAGGGTTTTAGACTATGCGTAAGGATTTCTACGCATAACTGTTTGACATGTGTTCTTGCCATAAATTGTTGTTAAAATGATTTTCTGTGATAATGTTAATGATTTGATGAATTTATTTCAGGATTTGTTACACTTAAAATTCAGAACAAAGGTCATTTGCATTTCTACGCATAAGGATTACCCTACGCGTAGTCAGTTATGCCTACGCGTAAGGTTCTACAGTGGACTACGCGTATCCTGTGAAGGATATGTGTAAACAGTGCCTCTACGCATAAGGTCTACTCTTACGAGTAAACCTTACGCGTAAGGTTTTTTATACGCCTACGCGTAAGATCTACGCGTAAGGTCCCCTTTTCCTACGCGTAACTTTTTCTATGCGTAAGATAGGATCCTACGCGTAAGCTTATAACTACGCATATAAAACACTTGCTTACGCATAACTTTGTCATTGCTACGCATAAGCCTGGATGGACCTTCATTATGAATTGTTACGTGTACAAACTTGTTAATAAACTTATCATATCATCACGAATCCAATAATGTCACTAATAAACTTAATCGTTTGATATGTTGTGAACAATAAGTGATAACATAAACTTTAAAACTTAAAGTTAACTAACTCACGAAAAATTTCACGACATCATTAGACTATTGGACTAACAAGTGACTTAGGACTCGTAACAATCATTATCACTGTACATTCAATAACTAGACAATAAGACCTTCTGTTGACTAACATTATGTCTTTCGATATGTTGGTTCTTTTGGCTAATGTTATTTCAGATCACGACATGGCTGAACAAATGAATGTGGATGCATCAGAAGTTCTCTCCATTGCTGACATCTATCCTTATGGCTATCCAATGAAGATAGGAAAGAATAATCTCCGTGTTGACTTTGACACCCTCACTTGCTCAGAATCTTCGTGTTTAATTGCTATTGACATTCTGAGGACTCATCCGTATCAGAATATGCTCACTCACTCTGCAACTGTTCCTGAGATCTATATCCAACAGTTCTGGAACACTATGGAAAGGGTCAAAGGACGGACTGCTGTGACGGTGACTCTGAATCACAAACAAGTCACCATTACACCTGCAGACTTAAGGGCTGTTCTCCTAATTCCTGAAGTCGATCCAACCAAACTATATGCCACACCTGTTGAAGAGCTCACTCTCCAATTCTTAATCGATATCGGTTATGACGAGGCTACAGGAGTAATCACCAAGCATTCTCACGTAGAGCTTAAGAGTATTCCTCAACCATGGAGAACTCTCTACATGATCATCACCAAGTCTGTTTCTGGTCGTGACAGTGGCTATGAGCATCCTAAGCTCATGGAACTGCAAATATTTTGGGCATTGGTCAACATGAAACACATCGCTATCGAAGCTCTGATTTGGGATGACATGATGTCATTTCTCAACAAGCTTGGCTCAAAGATTCCCTACATCAGATATACTAAACTGTTGATCCAGAGAGCACTTGGACTTCATCCTGATATTCCCAAGAGGCTCAATGACCCCGACAATCACGATATGTTGACGGAACCTATTCTATCTGTCAGAATAAAGGAACCGTCTACAAAGAAACAAGGTGCTGTGTTGCCAGATTTCCTTCTAACTGAAGATGTCAGAAAGCTCGAAACGTACAAAAGGTATCTGGAAGCAGTTAGACAAGGCAAAGTTGGTCATCTCGACGAAAAATCTTCTGGAACACCTGTAAGAAGAACCAGAAGAGGAAGTGCAGGAAGCGCAAAAAGTACTGTGAGTCAAAGGAAGGTTCCTAAAAGGAATCCTCCTTCTAAAAGGATTGTTCCCATAAAGGAAGCCGAACCTATTCCCACACTTGAACCACAAAGAAAGCTTAGGGACGAGAGCTCTGAAGATACTGATACAGATGAAGAGTTTCATTACTCTGCAACTGCAACCGAAGCACCTGCCTCAGTAGCAAAACCTCCAAGTCCTCCAGCTGTCCAAGAAAAAGGGAAGACTCTAGCAATTGTACCCTATGATGAGAGCTCTGAAGAAGAAGAAGAAGAGCAACTAGATAAATCATACAGGAAGAAGTTCAAAATCGTCAGACATCTTCAAAAGGCTAAAGAATTTGCTAAAGACCAAATGGGTGGCCCCGGTGGGTCAAGTGGTGCAGCTCAATCTTCACCAACTCCTGATACGGTTAATTAACCCGATAAGGGAGCTGGTGCCACCACTCTTGTGCAACAACAAAAGCCTGTTGAGGATACTATTGTATATGATTTTGAGAAACCGGAAACTGAGAAAGATAAAGATGTTGCTTACGACGATGTGCTTCTGGATAGTCCTACACGCTCACAGAAGGAAACTTCTGAACCACCAAAGGACCCGGAATCTCCTCACATCTCATCATCATTCCTAAAGTCCAAAAGGAACTGGAGAAGACAGCAAGAGATCATACCCACAAGTTTCTTCTCGACACTGTCCCCGGTGTGACTAGAGAAGTATTTTCCAGACAACTCACCCCTAACATCGTCGCATTAGTTAAACATACAATGGCCAAAGAAGCTGATCTCTCTGAATCTGAGTTAATCGCTAAACTAGTGATGCAAATGTCAAAGCGATCTGGAATGTTTACTTCGGATGAAGCTAAATTTTTCGAAGGTCTACTTGCTTTTCAACTCAGATCATCATGCAAGGAGTCAGCCGATCAACCCAAACGGCCAAGAGATGACGATGATAAGGATAAAGACTCTGCACCAAAACGTCAGAAGCAGTCTGGTGAACCTTCTTCGATGCCACCTCCTCAACAACGGACTTCTTCTCAACAAAAGTCTCCTCCACCTCGGTCTTCTACTGATAAACCTCGGGACGATTCCGAGTTACCACCCCTGACTCAAAAAACAGGTGATTACTTTGAGTATACGGGTGGTGACGATGAAGAGGTCCTTGAGCCCCAACAACAACCCACCTCTCCCAAACAAGGACATAAACCAGCATCATCATCCAAGCCTTCGAAAAAGAAGAAGAAGACGCTTCATACTGACGTCGTATCATGGCTAGATGACGATAAAACTGAAGAATTTGAATGGTTTGCTACACTTGTTAACAACACTCCCTATCTTGAAGAAGGTCAAGAATTGGTAGACGGTAGTACCTTGGAGCATGCAAAGATTTTGCAAGAAAGGTTTCGTGTGAAGAAGATGACGAAATCTGAGTTGAAGCGCATCAAGAATGACGCATTCCTACTTTTGAAAAACAGCTCGGAAAGTGCAATCGAGGTTGAATATCACCTTGACAACATTGCTCGAGCCATGTCTAACAACATGGATTGGCTCAACCCAGAAGCAAACATCGACTTCACCAAACGAGACAATCCTCCATATTACACCGACTGGTCTCGACCTCTACCTACCATTGGCCAACCTGATCAGCCTAGGATTCCTTTCAGACATTTCTTCAACAAAGACTTAGATTTTCTTCAACACGGTGGCGATGGTTCAAGGAAATACGCTACATCTCTGACACTTCCATTCCCTACTGCAATATACTCTGATTGTATAGCCATCGAGGAACGTGCTACCCACATGTTCTCCGACAAAGTGGTAGCATATGACCAAGATGCAATGTATGGGATTCACCATTGGCCGGAACGCCGAAGAATCAACTACAAAAGCTGCTTGGTCCAGAAGTCTCAACATGCAGTGTTCAGTACTAAAAGTATCGTGGCCATCCAACATGTTGGTCTATCGTCTAAATGGGACTACACTTTTCTCAAGAAGATTGTGGTCAAAAGACAAGACGAAAGGGACTATGCATTCTCTGAAGCTGACTTTGAGAATTTGAACATCAACGATATTGAAGACATGTACCTTGCCAAAGTTCAAGGTCGCACGAGACAATTTCCAACTGAAGTACAACGTGAATTCATCAAGTCACTGCTCATCTTCATCAGACGCATAGTCATCAAAGAACGTGTTGAAGATCTTCAGCTTGCCGTTGAATCATATCAGAAACGTGTCAACTTCACTCCACCACAGCTTGATCTTCCCGATATCAACCAGATATCACAATTAACGCTCATCAGCAAACCGTTTGGTGTCGTTTATCGCAGTGAACTTCATCGCAGTTGCTTGATGGCGTGTAATGAGCTTGACAAATTTGGAGATCATACTCTGAAGATGGTTAGGGATGGATTAGCTTATCGATTGAAGGACATACGTGAAAACATTGGGAACCCTAAGCGATGGAATTCTCAGGATCGGAGGAATGTGAGAAGGATCTTCACCATGATTGATGCACGGTTGTTCAGACGGGATCAGTTCAGAACGTTGGAAAGTTTTGTTGGTGGTCGACCCAGGATCAACATCACCGGCTATCAACGCCCTATTCGCACTCCTGGGAACATCACTGCACTTCCTGGTACTCCTTGAATTGTTTCCTTCATATAATTTTGGATGTGTGATTATATATGTAGATGGCTTGTGCACACATAACAGTGTACAACCCGAAATTGTCAAGAAAGGAC